>JAPKLY010001271.1:34241-51521 GCA_026898435.1 Prunella vulgaris
AAGTTAGTGAGCAACAAGTATCTCGCGCAAGCTTCAGTGGAAGTTAGTGAGCTCCAAGTACCACTCGCAAGCTTCAATGAAAGTTAGCGAGCAACAAGTATCTCGCGCAAACTTCAGTGGAAGTTAGCGAGCTCCAAATACCTCTCGCAAGCTTCAATGAAAGATAGCAAGCTCCAAGCACCTCGCGCAAGCTTCTTTTGAAGTTAGCAAGCTCCAAGTACCTCGCGCAAGCTTCTTTTGAAGTTAGCGAGCTCCAAGTACCTCGCGCAAGCTTCACTTGAAGTTATCGAACTCCAAGCACCTCGCACAAGCTTCTTTTGAAGTTAGCGAACTCCAAGTACCTCGCGCAAGTTTCACTTGAAGTTAGAGAACTCCAAGCACCTCGCTCAAGCTTCATTGGAGTTAGCGAGCTCTAATATCTCGTGCAAGTTTTATTTGAAGTTAGCGAGCATGATTGTGTTGGAGTCAAAGTCGCCCGAACTAAACTAAAGGCGAGCTAATTACCTTGCAAATTGAGTTTAGTGTGAGGCGCGATGGATTTAGCTCGACAAATATAGCTGACAAGAATAATCCTTTAAAAACAAAGTCTCTTGACGAGCTAATTATCTCTCAACACGGGCAAAAATCAACTCAAAGGCGAGCTAATTATCTTGCAAATCAAAGTTGGCAAAATATGATATCTAGGCGAGCTAATTACCTCCCTAGCACAAGCTTATGAGAACATAACTACAACGTCCAAATATTATACATGGAAAAGACTAAGTTAGTTCTCTCATTGTGGTCTTGAACTCGTCAATCTCTTCATCCATTTCGATTAAAGTTTCAGTAGCCAGAATTGCAGTGTGAAGAGCTAGCATCCGAGTAGCCAATAAGGTAGCATCTCCATAATTTTTTTAGACTACAACCTCAAGCTCATGAGTCCAAGCCCGAGGGGCGTCGAAGCTAGTTCATTTTAGATAGCTAGGTAGATCTTGGAAACTCAAAGCCCGCCACGATGTTAAAAAATCGAGCAACATAGGGGGTAAGGAGTACTATCATTTGCAAACATAGGGAAAATAATAAGTCAATTGTGACATACCTCGAAGCCAAGCTTCTTTAAAAAAAATGCCCCGATATACATATCTTGCTCGGAGGGATCACTTTCAAGTCATGTACACAAGGGAAAGATATTATGAACAATATCGTTGGGAGGATCGTTGATGTGAGCTTCATCGATCGGCCAACACTGGCACGACTCACACCAAACCCCACGAGAAACGAATGCTATATTTGACGGTGATAACGCAACGACAGAGATGGTCTAATCGCCGCCTGAACAGATACACATATATACGACGATGATAGGGCAGCTGCCATTGAACGACTAAACCTGTTGCCGCAGGCTTCAGAAGTCAGTCGTCACATTGTGAGGTGATAAATCATCATCCCAAACAACTACTCAAGTTCGATCATCATTTTTTAGCATTGCAAACACCAAAAGATGACATACGTGTATGTATATATGTATGCACTGGTGATGAGTTGATGAAGAAGATACTGTCGTAGAATATGTGCTTCAGTAAAAAAACCACCACTTCTTATGTCAATCTCGTTCAACCGTCACAAGACTGGACAGAGAATGGCCACCGATGAGAAAAGACTGACTATAAAAGCCGCTGATGATTTGTATCATGAACATCAACCACTATCTGAAATCTTAGAAGAAGGTTTGATGAAGAACGCCACCACCACTGCCACAAGCCTAAGTGGTGTTGGACGGCAGGAAGTGAGTTATTTTCTATGGTTGACCGTCAAAATTTATTATCAAGTTTGGCAAAGATAATGGCACCGATTTTTTTACATGGACGTCGATTAAACTAAGGACGTGACTTTAGTGTAGAAGAGCGAATGCAGGACCAAGATGGCCGCTGATCGCACATAGTATGAAAAATGTCTCCACTAACATCGTAAGCTTGGGAGGTGTTGGATGGAAAGGGGGCTAGTTGCTGTCAATTATTGACCGCAGATTATTTAATTGAGATTGTCGTCATTGACATAACAACAAGAAGAGATGATGGCCGCACCACCGTCACTATTTGAGGAATAAGATAGTCATCGCGTCAAGTTTTTGATGAGAAAAAGGCAAAGTCGACAGTGTAGCATGAAGAGGTTGGCTGATTGAAGAGCATCATAAACTCTATTCTCCATAAACAAACCTTTCAATTGGAGAACTTATTGATGAAGTTAATTTCATTCGGAGAATAACCGCGCTTGAAAGACATGCCCAATACAGAAAACCCATAATAAATATCTTTGAAGAGTATGATGGCAGTGGAATGCTCGTCGAAGTCGACAACACTTACACGACTCCGCGATATCTTATATTACTATGTGGTTCACAACTTTTTCGTGCATTTTCAGGCATTATGTGATCAAATTATATATGTATAATGCAAAGCGATGTTCATGAAAGAAAAGCATGTATATATACCTGTGATGAGGGAGAACAGCCGTACATTGAAGATGATAAATGGTAGACGTCGACACAAATTGGTGAAGAATCGACCGATGCTGCAGAAATTCTCCCGTTGCAAAAGACAGAATACGGGAGAATATGGCAGCAGCCGGCGTAGCAGACGAACGCTTGTAATTTATGGGCTTGAACCCATACTAAATAATTATTGTACGCGACCAGAAGAGAGGATCCGCGAACAAATTACAGTGCGCGACCAATAATATGCGACGAGCAACAATCTTTTGGGGCGAACAAGTTGTGGTAAGCAATAATGATCACCGACTATATTGACGAACAATCCTTGACAATGAACAACACCTGAAAATGATATGTATGCAAGACAATGACGCGAACGACCCATCTGAATATCTTGAATGTCCTATCGTCGAGATTTCAACATTTCGAGGGTCTACGTGCCCAGCCTTCACTGTGGATATAACTGCACTTTCAAAACTTCGGCTAGCCAATGCGATTTGGGTTCTTACAAAGCAGAGGAATATATATACGTGCATACACAATGCTAAAGAACTTACCTGGGACAGAGGTTGAAAGAAACGACGAGACAGAAATGGCGGGGAGTTGAATCTGTGGACTACCGTCGTCAAAATCGGGGCACGACCGAGAAAAACTCACGCTTACCGTCTTCCTTAGGAATTGATGTGGTGCTGAGTGAAGTCGCAAACGGCGGCGCAGGGGTACCGCAGTCCGCCTGCAGCCAAAAAATCCGAGGTCTACGGGAGAAACTCAGGCCGCCACCAATTCGTCCGACGTAAATTGAAGAGGATGATATTACGCCATAGAAGTATAAAATAGTTGACCAAGGATCGACGTCGCAAACTTCGACGGACGAACGACGCGCCGCGAACAGAAAATTGGCGAGGCTGGAACTAAACATGTCTCGTCGATCTTGTTGCGGCGTCGTGCTCACGACGTGATAGAGAAGGGCTTACCTGGCACGCGAGGAAGGGGACGGCGCTGCGAATTCCCTCGCTGAGACTGAAATATATATATATATGTAAATAAGTATATGGCGCGAGAATATTTTTTGGCTCCCATGTCAAGACGAGTTTTGTCATCCGCATTGTAAGGAATTAAAGATTTTGGCTCGGCAGCCAGAAGATAAAAACGGAAAAATTTCAAGGGACAGCTGGTGATATATATATGTTATACGTGTATATAGGTAATGCTGATTTGAAAAGGTGGCGTATTTTGTTGACAACAAGGGAAGTATGCTGAAATTCCTAGGATTGGGGATGATTAAGTCAACTTTTGTAAAAAAATATATTATATATATATATTGAATTTGCAAGAGGCGTGGATGGTTGGCAGGCAAGATTCCCTTACTTTAGGGAAGTCATAATTATTGTTACATATTGGGAAGGAAACCAATATCTACGTGCATATATAAACATTACTACATATTTATATATTGCAAGGAAATTGGGCCAAAGTCTCTATTTTTTAATTTGGGCCATATGCCAGGTTGAATTAGAATAAATTCTATAATTGGCTTGAAGATTTCTACATCATAATTATTTTCATCGGCTCATCTCAAGAGTATGGATGTGAATTATGAGATAATGAAGAAAAGTCTCAAGAAGTGACTGGGTATTTTAATTTTTTGTAAGACAAGATTTCATAGTCTACGTAGTAGCAGTGAAGTCGTCTCTGTCTCAGAAAAATTAAAAAATAATTGAAATATCTCTGTCGAGACGATTTAAAGTTCAGAGACCTGCGGAGCGACGTCAACAACATCAAAAAAAATTCTTACAAGACTTACTTTTAATGTGCTACACTTTATAAAATTAAGCACATCAAAAGTAGGGGGCAATTGTTGTGGCAGCAATAATTTATTTATATGGGCTCAAGCCCATAAATTATTATATGAGGCACAATCTCAATATTGCAAAGCTTTGGGCGCGAGCACGAGCAAGGTACATGTCTGCGAGCATGGGCAAGGTACATGTCTACGAGCACGGGCACGGTACATGTCGATGAGCACGAGCAAAGTACATGTCAACGGGCACGAGCATACTCAAAGTCAACTCATCGAGAGTAATTACAACAATTAGGTCAAATGTGTAGCATAATTAGCGCCGATCAAAGGCCACACATGGAAGCTGTTATTAATTATGGAAGACTTTCCATAATAGCTTTTGTAACGGTTTAGTTGACCATCTTGGAGTAAATGATGCACATACCTTGTTTAGAATATTCTATAAATATGGCTTTAAGGCCACCATTGTAGGGATTCGAACCTTTACACAATCAATAGACTACACTTAAGTCCCAGCTCTTGCAATATAAGACCTGGGCAAATCTCGGTGTTCTTTACATATTTTCGTACAATTATTCAAGTATTTTTATATTATTTGTTATCCTGATCCAAGCCACATAAAAAAATAATCAGGTAATAACAAGTACCCATGCCTGATCGTCTTGTATGCCAACGCTTGCCCCCCAGCGTGACTCCCACAAATTCCTTCGTGGATTTCTTCTAACACCTCGGACCCCTGTTTCTTAGTTAGGCATTTGAGTAGGGGTAGAGAGAATCCACGTTTGTAGAGTTGGTCCTTCAGCAGCGTATATCTAGCAGCTTGCTTCACTATTCGACTAGCTTCCCAGGTATCTTCGGGGGTTGTTCCATCTTTTAAGTATTTTTGGATTGGAGTGCGCCAATCCTCACTGTCCTCATCACCTTCTTGTCCCCCACTCGAGGTCTGATTTACTTTGTAATCGGACGTCGAGGGGTTCTTCAGTTTGGTGATTACAACCTCAGTGAACTCGGCTTCGCCGTTACTGGTGGCTAGTCGGGTTAGGGCATCTGCTTGTGTGTTTTCTAGTTGCGGTATTTGATTGATGTAAACCTGTGTAAACATCGAGATCAGATACGCGGCTATCTTCTGGTAGGTCATCATCTGCTGGTCCTTTGCCTCGTACTCCCCCCGGACTTGGGATATTATTAGCTGGGAATCTCCAAAAACTTGAAGGTTGGTTGCCCCCACAGCTAATGATAACCTAAGTCCGGCTATCAAAGCTTTGTACTCCGCTTCGTTGTTGGTTGCTCGGAAGTCAAACCGGATTACGGAGGTGAAGACTTATCTGTCCGGGCTGATTAGGACTACGCCGGCGCCTGCTGCTGTGCTGGTTGATGATCCGTCTACATAGAGGTGCCACGGAGCTATACGCCCTCTCGTTGGATCTTGTGGGAAAGTTAGATCGACGATGAAGTCGGCGAGCGCTTGTCCCTTGATCGCTGTTCGGGGTGCGTAGGTTATTCCGTATTGGCTAACTTCTAGTGACCATTTCAGCAGACGTCCGGCGGTGTCTGGCCGTTGTAGTATTTGCCTTAGTGGGAACGTTGTCAGCACCTCCACTGGGTGGTCGAAGAAATAGGGCCTCAATTTTCTATAACTCATCACCAGTGCATAAGCTAGCTTCTCTGTCGGGGTATACCGCAACTCAGCTACGTGCAAGACTTGGCTTACGTAGTGCACTGGCAGGTGTGTTTTCGCCTCTTCTCGGACCAGGACGGAGCTAATGGCAACCTCTGACGCAGCAAGGTAGAGGTATAACTTCTCTCCAGGTATTGGCTTCGATAGGACTTGCGTATCTGCCAGGTATGCTTTAATGTCTTCAAAGGCTCGTTGGCATTCGCTTGACCATACAAAGTGGTTTTTGAGGTGGAGCTTATTGGTTTTGGCCGCCTCTTTATACCTTCGTGTGTTTGCTTTGACCGCCTCGAAAAATGGACGGTTTCGGTCACTGGACCTGGAGATGAATCTGTTTAAGGCTGTCATGCACCCGGTTAACCTCTGGATTTTCTGGACGGAATCGGGTACGCCCATCTCGATTATGCATTGGACATGTGTGGGGTTGACCTCGATTCCTCGTTGGCTAACCAGGTGCCCCAGGAACTTTCCTGAATGTACGCCAAAGCTGGTTTTCTTGGGGTTTAGCTTCATGTTGTAGTGGCGTAGTATGTCGAAGGTCTGTTTGAGGTGGTCGAGGTGATCCTCTTTTCTCAAACTTTTGACAACTATGTCGTCCACGTACACCTCCATCGATTCGCCAATGTGCTGGTCGAACATCTTATTCACCAACCTTTGGTAAGTTGCTCCGGCGTTGATGAGTCCGAACGGCATCCTTTCCCAGCAATACATGTTTTTGTTGGTATAGAACGCCGTGTGTTCCTGGTCATCTGGGTGCAACGCTATCTGGTGATAGCCTGCAAAAGCGTCCATGAATGTCATCATCTCATGGCCTGCGGTGCTATCTACCAGCTGGTCAATGTGAGGTAGTGGAAAGTTGTCCTTCGGGCATGCTTTGTTCAGGTCTGTGAAGTCGATGCAGAGCCTCCACGTCCCGTTATGTTTCTTCACCAGGAAGGGGTTTGCGACCCACTGCGGACACAAAGCTTCTTTTATCAGCTTGTTATCCAGCAACTTCCCCACCTCAACGGTCAGAGCTGCGTATTTGTCTGGTCCGTATTTCCTTCATTTTTGGCGTACGCAAGCGTGCTCCAACGGGATTCCCGTCATATCTTCATGGGACCAAGCAAACACGTCCAAGTTGGACATCAAGAACATTTCCATCCTCGACCGGTACGGTTCAGGTAACTCGGAGTCTATGAAGAGTTCCAAGTCCCTTTTCGGGTCCACCGGGAGTGCTGTTAATTCCTCCATGTGAGTGGCTTTTCTCTTTTGACTTTTCCACCTCAGGTCGCTGATGAACTCGTCCCACTCCTCTTGTGACATTTGAGCAGGTTCATGACCTATGCACTGTTCGAGGTTATCGGTTTGGCCTTCAGCTTGGGTGGGTTCATCAACTGTTAGTACCTATGGCGGTTTGTCAACTTGGGATGGGTCGGTGACCTGGGGAGTTTGGTCAACGTCCATTGGTCCTGGTTCTTGACCTCCCGCGGGTCCCCCATCTCGGGCTTCATCAACCACTTCCATGGGCGCAGGTGGCTGATCCTGCACCGGTCCCAACACTTGGTTATTTTGGGTTTCCTCTAATCCCTCCATCGGCGCCGGTTGTGTGTCTTGCGCAGGTCCTGAGACTTGTTCGATTTCCGGTAGATCGTCTACCTCCATCATTTTAGTTTCGACCGAGATGACGTCTAGGATGTTTGGCTCGTCTGCCGGGATTTGCACGTCTTCCTCAAGGACCTGGACCTGCATCACCGCCTTTTTGACTTGACCTTCTTTGATTTGGAGTAAACACTCTCGGGCCTTTTTCTGGTCACCTTTAATGGTGCCGGCGCCTTTCGGAGTTGGGAATTTTACGCAATAGAAGTAGGTCGAACACGCCGCTTTGAATTCATTGAAAAATGGGCGGTCAAGGAACCCGTTGTAGGAGGACTGCTGGTCGACAACTAGGAAATCTATGAGCCTAGTCAGTCTCCGCTCCGGGTCCTCGACCGATACAAGTTGGACGCTCAACCTAATAGTGCCTAGGGGGACGGTTACAGCTTCTCCAAACCCCACTATCCTAGCATTGCTAGGTTCTAGATACGACTCAAAATCACCTAAGGCGTCTAAGGTGGATTTGAAGAGGACGTTGGTGAATGTGCCGGTATCTACAAGAAGCCTGTGAACTCGGATGTTTATGATGTTAGCGGTTATCACCAATGAGTCGTTATGGGGGGTTAGTATCCCCTCCAGGTCCGCCGAGGAGAACGTCAGCTCGTCAGTGAGCTGCGCGACGGACCTGGGACCGGAGCTGCCTTCCCGGACATCGTTCACGGCCCAGATTTCGGCCTTCCTCTTTCTCTTGGATATGGAGGATCCTCCGTCTTGGAGACCTCCGGCAGCTCCGATTTTCTCCTCGAGGACCAAGAGTTCTCGGGTGGGCTCCATGTTCTGTTGAGGTTGGGGAGGTCCCCTTCGCCTGTTCTGAGGTCCGCGTTGGCCTGCGTCCTCTTCTTCGTTATTCGAGACCTCCCTTCTCTCGAACCTGGGCCTCTTAGCTGGGGCCTTCTTCACGAACTCGGCCAGCTTCCCGTCCTTGTAAAATTTCCACAGTTGTTTGAGGAGGTCTCGGCATTCACTGGTGAAGTGGTCGATGGACTGGTGATAGGCGCAGTACTTGTTGGGATTGAGCTTCACGCGATCTTGACGAATTCTCCTCGGCTCTTCCAACAAAGCCTTGTCCTTGACTGCCGTGAAGACGTGGTCGATGGAGATGGTGAGGACTTGGTTGAGCTTCTCCTTGAACTTGTCCCCGTCGCCAAAAGCTTTCAGGTTCCGGGGAGCCTTGTATGTGCCCCCGGATTTCCTCCCGTAGGATTTTTTCTCCTCCGGGGCACCAACTTCTTTCAGTAGTGCCTCCTGCATAGCCACGAACACCCCCTCCTTGTGGCAGAATTCGGCGTAAGTGTCTGGACATGCGAGGTGCATCTTCTTCCAGAGGTCGGTGCCCTTTCTGAGCCCGGCCATCACCGCGACGACTTTGGTGTCCTCGCTCACCGGCTCGCCTTCCAACAGTATTTTATCGAACCTCTCTAGGTACTGCTGGTCGGTCTCACTCTCGCCTTGGTGGATGTTGGCGAGGTGGTGCTTCTGGGTAAGGTAGGATCCAAACCCAGAGAAGTGGGCCAAGAACTCCTGCGAGAGTTGGCCAAACGAGTGGATTGACCCCGGGGCGAGTGACGAGAACCAGTGGTAAGCTCGGTCCCCGAGGGTCAGCGGGAAGTTCCGGCACTGAGTAGAGTCGGTAGCACCCACCGAAATCATGAAGTCTGCATACTTGGCCAGGTGGACCTTCGGGTCAGATTCGCCCTAGTATGTCGACATCACCGGGAACTGAATTTTCTTCTAGACCGGTGCACGGAGGATGGCAGGTGCCAATGGAGATGCAGGGAGAGTGGTGGTGTCAGGTCCGCCAGACTTGACTGCTACTTGTGCTTGTAGCATTTCAACGGCCTTTTTCAATGAGGTCAGCTCGTCATTTTGGGTCACCTCCGGCGGAGGTTGCTCGAAGGTCGTGCACCTTGTGGACGCACGCCCCCGAGGTGCCTCACTCTGGGGTGACCTCTCCGTGACGGGCTGGAATTGACGTCCGCCATGGGGGCCCAACCTGTCAGTCGCGGGCCTTCTCAATCGGTCGTGGGCGGACCTGCGCGACTGCAGGTCTGAATCTCCCCCGTGGGATGTGACCGGGGCGGTTGTTCGTTCGTTCTCTCCGCACCTGGGCCCCAGTCTGCCCTGGAGGACCCCCCCCTTCTCAGAGATTGGTGGGTGTCGGATGCCTCGGTGTAGGCTGAAGCTCGCCCGGTGTGCGGGGCGGGCTCCTCGTCCACCATCTTGGCCTTACCAGCCCGTTCGCGGTGTTGCCGAGATCGAGGATGGCTTTTATCTTCTCTGGATTTGCTTCAATTCCTCTTTGGCTGACAATATGTCCGAGGAACTTTCCTGACTCTACCCCAAAATGGCATTTTTTCGGATTGAGTTTCATGTTATAACTCCTTAGGATCGAAAATACTTCGGTGAGGTCGCGGAGATGATCCTCTCTCTTCTGGCTCTTGACGACTATGTCGTCAATGTAAACTTCGATGGTTTTGCCGATTTGATCAGCAAACATTTTGTTTACTAACCTTTGATATGTCGCACCTGCGCTATTAAGGCCAAAAGGCATCCTCTTCCAACTGTACATATCTTTTTCGGTGAGGAAAGATGTATGCTTCACATCTTCCTCGGCCATTGGGATTTGATGATAGCCTGCAAAGGCGTCCATAAAAGACATCATTTCATGCCCGGTAGTATTGTCCACGAGGTGGTCAATGTGGGGCATAGAGAAATGATCCTTTGGACACGCATCGTTTAAATTAGTGAAATCAATGCATAATCTCCACGACCCATTGGACTTCTTTACCAGAACGACATTAGCTACCCATTGAGGTTCGTCTCTAGCTTGCTCAATCAATTTATTGTCAAGCAATTTCTTCACTTCCTCAGCTAAAGCAGCATATTTCTCGGGGCCAAACTTTCGACGCTTTTGCGAGATTGGCTTTCTTGATGGATCAATCTTGAGGTGATGACATGCATGTTTAGGATCAATCCCAACCATATCTTGATGAGACCACGCAAAAACATCAATATTACTCTTGAGGAATTCAATTACTTCCTCTTTCATATCCACTGGGATTCGAGATCCAATCAACACCTCGAGATCCGGTCGTGTTGGATCAACAAGAATATGTTCAAGTTCCTCTACTGGAGTTGCTCTTTTTAGCTTCCTTGGGTCCTTTATTTCATGCCGGGGATCAAGATCGAGAGTTGTTAGCTCAAATTTGATTCTTGGTTCCAACTCATCACTTGAGCAATCTTTATTTGAGCAAGAGTCTTCATGGACTATGTGTTGAATTGAATCTTGATCGATGTCCATGAGGACTTGATTATCAAGTTCATCAAACTCTATGTCCATCTCGGCGGTTACAGTATGTTTATGCTCATCAATATTTCTTACACTTAAATCTTCAAAAGAAAAAGCGTAATCTAAAGACTCATAGGGGTAGTTCACACACTTCTTTGCCATTATTTAGTCACCTTTAATAGTGCCAACCACACCTTCAATGGTGGGAAACTTAATACAATAAAAGTAGGAGGACGCTACGGCCTCGAATGACTCAAGAAAAGGACGACCTAAGAAGCCATTATAGACATTTGGCAAATCAACTATTACAAATTCTATAGGCCTAGTAATCCTTACTTTTGTCATTTTTACAGCAAATGAGCTCAACTACGAGCTTGATTCTTCCATATGCTGTGACTGCAGTATCTCCGAAGCCTTTGAGTACGGTGTTGTACGGCTTGACGTAGCTCGCGAGATTGCCCATTTGATCGAGTGCTGACTTGAAGATGATGTTGCAGAAACATCCATTATCAACAAGGATGCGGCTCACATTCATTCCAAGAATTTTTGCTGAAATGACCAGTGCGTCATTTTTTTGGTATAGCAGTCCTTCCCTATCTTCGTTGGAAAATGAGATCACACAACTCTTGGAGATGGTTGGCTCAGGAGGTGTAACAAGATTTACCTCGTTAAGTGCTCCTAGCTCAGCCTTTCTCTTTCTGTTTGAAGTGTTGATCACCGGAGTAAGACCTCCTAAGGCTCCACCAGATTGGAGCATGTGCACATTCCCTCCAGCTCGAATAGGAGGCTCTTCGCCTGAAGACTCATCATCTTCATCCTCTAGGTTTGCCACCCCAACTTGCTGGGGTGGAGGTTGATTTCCTCTCTCTCTTTTCAAGCCTTGTCCAGCATCATCTCGCCTCGGTGCTGGTCGTTTGACAAACTCATTCAACTTTCCATCCTCAAACAACTTCCACAGCTGCCTGAGGAGATCACGACACTTGCTCGTATTATGCCCAGGACTATCGTGATAGGCACATAAACGTTTATAGTTTGGCCGACGTGGCACATCCCGTAATGGGCGAGGGTGCTCGAGCATATTCTTATCTTTGATGGCATTGAAGATGTAAGCCGGAGTTTGATTCAGTTTGTCCACTATGCTTACCTCTTCATCGGCATCAAACCTTTTAAAGGTTCACGGAGTCTTGGACGCTTTACCCCCATTTTTCTTTTTGAAAGAGGTGGATTTTACTTGCTTCTCCTCTTCTTTCACTTCCCCCAACCTTTGGGCCAGCAATTTTTGGCGATTGATGAGTTCACCTGCTCGTCTTCTGCATTCCGCATATGTTGTTGGGATGTCTTTGGTAAGACTGCGAAATATGGGGAAATCTCCCCTAAATCCTCCGAGAAGTGAATGAAGTGCCAACTCCTCACTGACGGGCTCTCCACCGAGGATGATCTCATCAATTCTATCGATGTATTCCTCATCCCCCTCATCCTTCTGTTGTCTAACTCTCATCAGACGATGACGGCTTTCTGGTTTATTGATTTTTGCCGCAAAGTATGATACGAACTTCTCCCCTAGCTCAGAGAAGCTATGAATAGAACGAGAAAACCCGCTGGGCCCAACCGATCATGAACCGAGATTCGGGGTTGGTCACGTCTTAGCAACGCACTCTGTGCAAAGCTCATTTGCTACCTGGCCGAGTTACCAGGCTCTATTCCTCTAGAATACGAGATTTGCATCGGAGTGTAATTGGATGATCTCATCAGTGACTCAGGGAGGGAAGACACGTTTGATATTTCCCAATTTGCCGGCCAAGAAGAAGATCTTTTAGAAAGATCAGAACCAAGTCGATTGAAAACCGACTGTGAACGGGATTCTGTTGTGTGTATATGACTTTCTCCCTGATGTTCATTCGTTTTTCTCACCTTGTGTTGGCGAAAATCATAGCTTTTCCTGGGAGCAGAGGATGAGCTCCTTGCTGCTCTCATTTATTTTGTTTTTTATCGGAGCTGCCGGACGTATGAGTCCACCTGCTCGGGAGATTCAAAGTTTTGCATCGGAATAGGCATCAATTCTCTTGTCCGATGCCTGGGGGTGGACTGAGCTAGCTCGGCCACTGGGGCATGGTTTGGGGTGAATGCATTTCCAGTAGTCGGATTTCCCTCTGGAGGTGCCATAGAGTATCCAGCAGAAGCATTGGACAAAAAGTTACGAGAAATGGTAGCAGCCTTCGATTTCGTCATTTTCTTGCTATGATTTCCTTTGAAAGTCGTTTGAAGATTTGAAGATCCAAAGATAAACTTCAAAATCTGGGTTTCAAACTTGAAGATTTGAAGATAAGCTTCAAATCTGTGATGAAGATTTGGAGATAAACACACTCCTTCTAGCGCTAATTGTTATTATCTGAATTATTTTGTATGTGGCTTGGATCAGGATAACAATAAGAGTAAAAAATACTCGAATAATCGTGAGAAATAAATATCAAGAACACCAAGATTTGCCCAGGTCTTATATTGCAAGAGCTGGGACTTAAGTTAAGTCTTTTGATTGTGTAACGGTTCGAATCCTTACAATGATTGCCTTAAAGCCATATTTATAGAGTATTCTAAATAAGGCACGTGCATCAATTACTCTGTGTTAGTCAACAAAACTGTTATAAAAGTTATTATGGAAAGTCTTCCATAATAAATGTCAGCTTCCATGTATGGCCTATGATCGGCACTAATTATGCTGCACATTTTGGCGTAATTGCTGTAATTACTCTTGGTGCGTTGACTTTGAGTATGCTCGTGCTCGTCGACATGTACCTTGCTCATGCTCGTTGACATGTACCTTGCTCGTGCTCGTTGACATGTACCTTGCTCGTGTTCATCGACACGTACCTTGCCCGTGCTCGCGGATATGTGCCCTGCTCGTGCTCGTCGACATGTACCTTGCTCGTGTTCGTCGACATGTACCTTGCCCGTGCTCGCGGATATGTGCCCTACTCGTGCTCGCGCCCAAAGCTTTGCAATATTGAGATTGAGCCTCATATAATAATTTATGGGCTTGAGCCCATATTATTATTTAATTATTGCTCCCACAACACAATTAATAAAAAATTTAACTCGGATGAACAACCTTGTTGTTGAACAACTGTATTTTAAACAACTCATATGTATATCAATGAAAATAAATTTTTCTTATGATAATTTAGGTTTAAAAGTCAAATTTGATATTTTATCACTAAAAAAATTAATTACTAATTGATTGAACTCTTATATGAACAACTATAATAAAAAAATTAACTTGGTTATTGAACAACTCTGTTGTTGAACAACTCCTATGTATATCACTGAAAACAATTTTTTCCTATGATTTTTTAGCTTTAAAGGTCAAAATTGATATTTTATCACTAGAAAAAATATACAAACAACCTTAATACAAAAATTAACCCAATTATTTAATATCCTTGTTGTTGAATAATTCATTTTTAAACAACTCAGTTGTATATCAATGAAAAACCAACGATGGAACAACATACAATTAAATTTAAACAATATAAATGCTAAACCACTTCAATATTTAATATAAGTTATTCCACTCTATTTATAAACATTGAAACATAATTTACATGACCATAACAGTAATTTAACATATTCCAGTAGCAATGTAATCTCTGAAGAGTTCAACTCATCAAAAGGTTGTATTTGAATTGCAAATCACACCTAAAATGTTGCCTTTTACCTTTGTATTTTCTTAGACATCTTTCACTCGAATATAATTAGGTGTGAGTCCAATAACACATTCTTAAAATTTTATATATGATCTTTGATGCGCCAAAGAATTCTATGATGACAAAATCCCAAACCTTACTAAAAAAAATTAAAAAAAAATAAATGAAATTATTCATAATTATTTATAATAAATTTAAAAATAAATAAATGTATAAATTTGAGTGCTAATATAAAGCTCCAAAATGAGTATTGTTTACTTGCCGTCGTCCTACGAAATCATGTAATGTGTAATAATAACTTCATTCTGTCTATCAGACATTGTGTCGAACACCTTGTGCGCAACCCCATTTTCCAAAACTTGGTAAATTGGGATGATACAAATTATACATCTTGTCACACACAACTCCTTTTGCTAATATGAACATTCTTACTATGCATCTACAAATTAATAAGCAAGCAAAAATCTCAATTCACTAAACTAATTCCACTACCTCAAATTCTAAAACCATCAAGAGTTCACAAAAATCTCAATCCACTCACCGTGTCCACCAATACTCGTGTCCAGAGCAAAGAGAACACTCGCTTGTTGTCTTGTTCTCTATCCGAATATGGAATAAATTGAATTTGAGAAGAATGATATTAAATTTGGCACGAAACTAGAGAAATAATGAAGAAACATAATAGCATTCAACAAGATTTTTTTTTTAATTTAAATTAGGGTTCTTCAAATTTGGGATTTTGTAATTTAAGAAGAAATTCACTAAGAGATGAAGAGAACTAGAAATTCGGATAGAGAGAATTAGAAATTGAGGATAGAGAATGAACATATTCAACTTTGTTAGGTTTTTTTAATTACTTTTATTAAATAAATATTTAAATTTGGTCAAAGACCATTTATGAAATAATCTGGGTTATTAGGCCATATTTGACGGCTTTTTTATTCAAATATTGCAAAAAAAAAAATCGTTTACCAATGTATGGTGAGTTTTTGAGGTATTTGCATTATAAGCAAGAGCACCACCTCAAACGGCGCCCTTTGACTGGCGGCTGGGACCCACTGAATGGCGTCATCTCCACTGGCGCCCTCAGTATGACATCTTTTTTTCAACCACCCTCCTCCGACGAAACACAACACACCCCATGTCATCATCATCACATTAACATATATATACATATATATACATTAACATTAAAAAAACGTTTACATAAATATACATTAACATATATATTAAAAAAATTATAATTATAAAACGTTTCGAATATGTTTGAGTAATAATTTGTTTATCAATATATGGTGATTATTGTAATTATGTGGTTATTTAAAAAAATATAGAAAATTTGACCAAGCATTGATAAATCAAACATTTTGAATTAATTGTATTTTATTAGAGGAAGTTAATATTTCGAACAAAGTGGTGCTATTTGCTAGGAATTAAGGAAAACTAATTTTTTTTAAATAATTTAAATATTAAGAAATACTCCAAAAAGTTAACTACAATTTTTTGTAGAATTAATTATTAACCGACTATCTTATAATCCGAGTCATTTATAAAAATCACTTACAAATAAATTTTACATATATATTTTTGAAACAAAAAATATTATCTGTCAGGAATTTTACATATATATTTTTTGAAGCCATAATATATATGTCACTCTTACATTGGTTATTTTGTAAAATTATGGAGTTCTAGTGATCTAGTACTCTTACATTTTTCTTTTTGATTAATCAATGAATTTTAATTGCTATAAGAGAAGTCCCCTGAATTTGTAATGTGATTACAACCATAAAAGGGAAGTGGAGCCCAGCTTTGATAAACCTATGGTAGAAACCATTTACTCAGTTCTTCAGTTTTTTGCCTTTCTTGCTGCTTTGCAAAAGAAAAGAGAAGACCAAAAAAGCTACTCACATTCTTGTCAAATACAAACCAAATTAAGAAAATTCGTTAAGGTGACGTTCGTTTTGGTGTTCATGAAAACATTTTTGACTATCAAAATCCAAAAAACCCAACGCATTCACCGGTACAAATATCTATATGTCCTAACATCAAATTTTTCAATACAACTTTCTCGACTTGTTACCAAAAAAAATTGAAGTAATCACTCACTCAATTATCCAATCATTACCATCACACCAAATAATAATATAAGATTAACACTTGCATAGAAATTTCTATCGTAGAAATTACTAAATATAGACACAGAAAAAGAAAGACGGAAAAAGACGGTCTCGCGCTTACTCAAAAACTAACCCACGCTAATCTAATTTAGATCACTCCCCATGCCCAATGTTTAACCCAAATTATTAATTAATATAAAAGTAACCCCCACCCCTCCGCCCCCATCCAAACCCAACTTCAACAATAGTTTTTGGAATTTTTTTTAAGTTTATTTTATTTTTAATTTTTTTAAATTAATGTATTATTAAAAATTAATTATTCATTTAATATTATGTTGTAAATAAATATTTATACATATAGTAATACATATTTAAATTTACAATAACATACATTTAATTTTATAGTAACATACATTTGCTAGAATAGTAACACATATTTGTCTTTCAACTTGTGTTACTATATGGGCAAATGTGTGTTACTATAAGGACAAAATATATGTTTATGAGAATGAATATGTGTTTGTTAATTTATTCATCATCCCTTATTATATGAAAAAAATAAATATTTCTATAAAAATAAATAAATATT
>JAPKLY010001272.1:0-10784 GCA_026898435.1 Prunella vulgaris
CCGTTCTCTAATAAGCAAAGGTGGTGATCTGCTGCAAGCAAAACCCATGTTTTTTATGATGATTCCTCAAGGGAAGGTGAGACATGGTCATATTATAGTCTTCATAACTTTGTCTTACTTGACAAACTTGAATCTCTACAGTTAGACTTCGTACAACCACCAAATACTCTTTTCATTATATATTTTTCGTAATAAATGTGCAAACTCTATGTTCGGAGGAGTAAATAGTACGAAGTTGATTACCATGTACTTCATCCGTCCCACTTTATGTTTCTCTTTTATTTTTTTAGAAACTATTATTCATTTTTTTAAAATTATTTTTATTATTGAAAACCCAAGAAAAGTCTTAGGAAGTTGAAAGGAATAGGAGTTTCCTAACTTGAAACAATTTATATTCGAGTAGTTCTGCTGTGGAACCGGTTCCATGCCATGCACCCATAATTGAGCCTAATTTCGGAATTCAATTTTGACCAAGCCCAAATAATTAAAATTTCGCGGATCTTATAATAAAACGGGTCAGACCCATTTTTAACCTAATTAAAAGTTCGCGCGAGGAATTCAGCTGAGGGATTCAGCTGAGGGAGTCAGCTGAGGAGGTCATCGGAGGTGTCAGGATGATTGGTCAAGATGACAGTCAGGATGACTGGTCAGGATGATTGGTCAGGATGACAGTCAGGACGACGGTCAGGATGACTGGTCAGGATGGTTGGTCAGGATGAAGGTCGGGATGGTTGTTCAGGTCAGGATGATGAACAGGCTGGTTAAGTCAGCTGATGAAGGTCTACTAATGATATCAGCTGATAAAGGTCTACTGATGTTATCAGCTGAGTACTCAGACTCAGCTGAGGACATATCACATCAGCAAACAAGACAAGAAATGAGCATACTGACTCTAAGTCAGGAATTAAACCAAGAATCAGTTACGAAGCGGTTTAAACTTTCAAGTTGGACAACTGGCGATCAGTTTAACAGAATCAAAACTGAAAACCGTTGGGCTCTGACCATTAATCATTTTCGGTTGCAACTGCAGCAGTTTCTTGTTAGGTGGTTACGATCACTAGCATTAATTAGGGTTTCCATACTCCTATATATATACGCATCTATGTATAGGGAAGTATTATTCAGAATATGCAACATATGGGATATAATAGAATAGAGAGATCCTAAACACTTGTAATCTGTATCATCTTCCATTGATTACTGAGAGAGGTGCCCTCATCCGTGGACGTAGATAATTTCTGATCGAACCACGTAAATCTTGGTGTTTTTCAATTTTGTTATTCCAATTGATTTCAAACAATCATTGTTGACTCAACAATTGGCGCCGTCTGTGGGAAAGAAGATTGTTGGTGAAATCAACTGTTATGGCTTCTACGAAGATGGAGTTTGAGAAATTCACAGGAGCGAATGATTTTTGGCTTGTGGAAGGTGAAGATGAAAGCTCTCCTCACACACCATGGATTATGAAATGCTCTGAAACCAGCGGTTCAATGGCCATCAGCATCCTCAACAGAACCTGCAAAGAGGCAGGAGATTCTGGACAAGGCTCATAGCACAATCATTTTGTGCTTGGGAGACAAATCGCTGAGAGAGGTGTATAAGGAGAAGACCGTCATTGATGTGTGGAACAAGCTAGAACAAGTGTATCAAACGAAGTCGGTTACCAATAAGCTGTTCATGAAGCAGAAGCTTCATTCCTTCAAAATGACTGAAGATAGGAATCTTGTTGAACAACTTGAAGAATTCAATAAAGCAGTGGATGATTTGGAGAATCTTGAAGTCAAGATTGAAGATGAGGATAAAGTCCTAATGTTACTGAATTCTCTACCAAAATCCTTAGAGAATTTTAAGGATGCTCTGTTATTTGGAAGGCAAGAGAAGATGTCACCTGATGATATTCAGAATGCATTTAAAACTAAGGCGCTTCAAATGCAATCTGAAAGGAAGAACACAAATCAAGGTGGAGGGCTAAATATCAAGTTCAAGAAAGGAAAGAAATCATTTTCAGGAAAGAAGAAGAAGAATGGTAAAGGCCCTGAATTTGGAAAATTTGTGGAAAAGAGAAAATGTTTCTCATGTCAGAAGGTTGGACATCTCAAGAAGAAGTGTCCTAACAAATCCAGGAAGCAAGAAGAGGATCAGAAGGCTGATGTCACAATAGCTACTCAGGAAGGATATGATAGTGCTGAGGTCTTGGCTGTTACTGATGTCAAGCTGAGTGAAGATTGGGTGTTGGATTCTGTGTGCTCATTTCATATGTGTCCCAATGAAAGTTTATTCAGGGATCTCAAGAAATTTGATGGTGGATCAGTTCTCTTGGGGAATGATCAGATGTGCAAGGTCAGAGGATCTGGCTCAGTAAAACTGAGACAGCATGATGGTGCTGAGAGGATACTACAAGATGTCAGGTTTGTACCTGAGCTAAAGAGAAATCTTATTTCTCTTGGATCACTTAATGTTTTGGGATATGAATTCAATACAAGGAATGGATTCATATTGATAACCAAGGATAACAACATTGTGATGAAAGGCAAGAAGGTCAATGGTTTGTACATTTTAATTGGTAACTCAGCTGCTGGATCAGTGAATGCAGTTATGGCCAGCTCTGATGCTATCTTGTGGCACAAGAGGTTAGGGCACATTGGTGAAAAATGACTGAATGAACTCTCCAAGCAGAAGGCATTTGGGGATTCAAGAACAATCGAATTGGATTTTTGTGATCACTGTGTATTGGGGAAATCCAAAAAAATACTCTTATTCAAAGGGGCAACATCACACTGATGCTCCTCTGGACTATGTACACTCTGACATCTGGGGGCCATCAAGAACTGAGACTCATGGAGGTGGAAAGTACTTCATGACCATCATTGATGATTTCAGCAGGAAGGTGTGGGTGATCATCCTGAAGAAGAAGAGTGAAGCATTTGGAAAGTTCAGGGAATGACTCCTTGAACAAGAAAACAAAAGGAGCAGATCCCTAAAGCATCTCAGGACTGACAATGGACTTAAGTATGTGTCAGAAGAGTTTGAAAATTTCTGCAAGGAAAGAGGCATAACAAGGCACAAAACTGTTCCAGCAAACCCTCAACAAAATGGACTTGCTGAGAGGATGAACAAAACTATTTTGGAGAAGATCAGATGCATGTTGTCAGATGCTAAACTACCCAAAGTGTTTTGGGGAGAGGCAGTCAATACTGCTTGTTATTTGATAAACAAGACACCCTCATCTACTATTGACTTCAAAACCCCAGATGAGCTTTGGTATGGTAGGTTGTCAGATTACAATAAACTGAAGGTGTTTGGTTGCTTAGCCTTTGTACACATAAGGCAGGATAAGCTGGAACCAAGGGCTCTAAGGTGCATCTTCCTGGGATATCCAAAAGGTGTAAAAGGCTATAGATTGTGGTGTCTTGAAGCTGTGCACAAGAAGTGTATTGTCAGCAGAGATGTGACTTTCAATGAGAAAGTTATGGGATATGGTACATCTGAAAATTCTCAGAATGCTGAGGATAATCCCATAATCAGACATACACCAGTTCAGGTGGAGCATACAACCAGGATTCTGAATGAAGATCAAGCTCAGGACAACTCTGATATCAGGAATCCACAAGCAGATCAGTCTGATGCATCAGCAGATAGTGATTCTGAATATCAAACTGAAAATTCAGATGAGGAGGGTCAAGATTTGAGAAACTACAATCTGGTCAGGGATAGACATAGGAGAAACATTCATCCACCAATTAGGTTTGGGCAAGCTGACATGATCTTATATGCCTTATCAGTGGCAGAAGAAGTAGAGTATCAAGAACCTGAAACTTATGATGATGCAGTGACAAGGAAGGATAAAGATCATTGGATTTCAGCTATGAAAGAGGAGTTAAATTCACTTGAAAAGAACAATACATGGGTTCTTGTGAATAAAGAAAAAGGGCATAAGGTTGTCAGCTCAAGATGGATATTCAAAAAAAAGTCTGAAATTTGGTCAGATGGACTGGAGCTGATCAGATACAAGGCAAGATTAGTTGCAAGAGGATTTACTCAGAGAGAAGGGATAGACTTCAATGAAGTATTCTCACCAGTTGTGAAACACTGCTCAATAAGGATCTTATTGTCTAAGGTGAATCAGGATGGACTAGAGTTACAACAGCTGGATGTCAAAACTGCATTTCTTCATGGAGAGCTTGAAGAAACCATTTATATGCAGCAGCCTGAGGGATTCATACTATCAGAAGATGAAGGAAAGGTATGTTTGCTGAAGAAGTCATTGTATGGACTTAAGCAAAGCCCAAGGTAGTGGTATAAAAGGTTTGATAGCTTTATGATGTCAATAGGCTTCAGCAGATGCAAGTATGATAGTTGTGTGTACCTAGAAAAGCAAGGTTCTGAGGTACTTACATATCTATTACTTTATGTGGATGATATGTTAATTGCTAGCAAAAGCTTTGGAAGAATTCAGAAACTGAAGAATAAGCTCAGTTCAACTTTTGACATGAAAGACCTTGGAAGTGCTAGGAGAATTCTTGATATGGATATTATCAGGAATAAGTCAGCTGGAAGGATGTTCTTGACTCAGCAGGACTACATACTGAAAGTCTTGAGAAGATTCAATATGCATGAGTCAAGATCAGTCTCTACTCCTCTTGGACAACATTTCAAACTGACTGCAGATCAATGTCCTAGGAGTGATCAGGAGAAGTCTCAGATGAACAAGATACCTTATTCAAATGGAGTTGGAAGCATAATGTATGCCATGGTTTGTAGCAGACCTAATATTGCTCATGCAGTGAGCTTGGTCAGCAGGTTTATGGCTAATCCTGGAAAGGTTTATTGGGAAGCTTTCAAGTGGATAATGAGATATCTGAAAGGTTCAGCACATCTGGGATTACTGTTTGAGAGGACTCAGGATATCAAACAACCTCTACAAGGTTTTGTAGATTCTGACTATGCTGGAAGCATAGATACAAGAAAGTCTCTGACTGGATATGTGTTTACACTATATTGCACAGCCATCAGTTGGAGGGCTGCATTACAGTCAGTGGTTACACTGTCAACCACTGAAGCTAAATACATTGCAGTGACAGAAGCAGTAAAGGAGGCTATGTGACTGAAGGGTATTATCAGGGAGTTTGGGATCAGACAAGATGAAGTTACTGTGCAATGTGATAACCAAAGTGTCATTCACTTAGTTAAGCATCAAGTCTTTCATGAAAGATCTAAACATATTGATGTGAGGCTACACTTTGTGAGGGATGTGGTGGAAAAGAAGGTAATCACAATACAGAAAGTTTCAACTGATGACAATGCTGCTGATATGCTCACTAAGGTTATACCAAGTTCAAAATTCAACTACTGCTTGGAGCTGGTTAAGTTACAGTCTTGGAATGTGCCTTGATACTACTGTGATGTGAAGGTTAGGTGGAGGCATCTCACTTACTTTGAGGTGGAGAATTGTTATTGGTGCAAAGAAAGTGAAATAAATATCAGATGAGCAAGTACTGCTGATTAACTGAACATTATACTATCAGCTGAGGAAGTCAGCTGATAGGTCTGCTGATGGTCATCTGATGGGGTCAGCCAAGATCATCTGGAAATATACTGAAAGTCATCTGGTATATCAGCGGAGTCAGCTGAGGTAGTCAGCTGAGGAGTCAGCTGAGGGAGTCAGCTGAGGTGTCAGGATGATTGGTCAGGATGACAGTCAGGACGTCAGGATGACAGTCAGGACGACAGTCAGGATGACTGGTCAAGATGATTGGTCAGGATGACAGTCAGGACGACGGTTAGGATGACTGGTCAGGATGGTTGGTCAGGATGGTTGGTCAGGTAAGGATGATGGACAGGCTGGTTAAGTCAGCTGATGAAGGTCTACTAATGATATCAGCTGATAAAGGTCTACTGATGTTATCAGCTGCGTACTCAGACTCAGCTGAGGACATATCACATCAGCAAACAAGACAAGAAAGGAGCATACTGACTCTAAGTCAGGAATTAAACAAAGAATCAGTTACGAAGCGGTTTAAACTTCCAAGTTGGACAACTGACGATCAGTTTAACAGAATCAAAACTGAAAACCGTTGGGCTTTGATCATTAATCATTTTTGGTTGCAACTGCAGCAGTTTCTTGTTAGGTGGTTATGATCACTAGCATTAATTAGGGTTTCCATACTCCTATATATATACGCATCTATGTATAGGGAAGTATTATTCAGAATATGCAACATGTGAGATAGAATAGAATAGAGAGATCTTAAACACTTGTAATCTGTATTATCTTCCATTGATTACTGACAGAGGTGCCCTCATCCGTGGACGTAGATCATTTCTGATTGAACCACGTAAATCTTGGTGTTTTTCAATTTTGTTATTCCAATTGATTTCAAACAATCATTGTTGACTCAACAATTGGCGTCGTCTGTGGGAAAGAAGATTTTTGGTGAAATCAACTGCTATGGCTTCTACGAAGATGGAGTTTGAGAAATTCACAGGAGCGAATGATTTTGGCTTGTGGAAGGTGAAGATGAAAGCTCTCCTCACACACCATGGATTATGAAATGCTCTAAAACCAGCGGTTCAATGGCCATCAGCATCCTCAACAGAACTTGCAAAGAGGCAGGAGATTCTGGACAAGGCTCATAGCACAATCATTTTGTGCTTGGGAGACAAACCTCTGAGAGAGGTGTATAAGGAGAAGACCGTCATTGATGTGTGGAACAAGCTGGAACAAGTGTATCAAACGAAGTCGGTTACCAATAAGCTGTTCATGAAGCAGAGGCTTCATTCCTTCAAAATGACTGAAGATAGGGATCTTGTTGAACAACTTGAAGAATTCAATAAAGCAGTGGATGATTTGGAGAATCTTGAAGTCAAGATTGAAGATGAGGATAAAGTCCTAATGTTACTGAATTCTCTACCAAAATCCTTAGAGAATTTTAAGGATGCTCTGTTATTTGGAAGGCAAGAGAAGATGTCACCTGATGATATTCAGAATGCATTGAAAACTAAGGCGCTTCAAATGCAATCTGAAAGGAAGAACACAAATCAAGGTGAAGGGCTAAATATCAAGTTCAAGAAAGGAAAGAAATTGTTTTCAGGAAAGAAGAAGAAGAATGGTAAAGGCCCTGAATCTGGAAAATTTGTGGAAAAGAGAAAATGTTTCTCATGTCAGAAGGTTGGACATCTCAAGAAGAATTGTCCTGACAAATCCAGGAAGCAAGAAGAGGATCAGAAGGCTGATGTCACAATTGCTACTCAGGAAGGATATGATAGTGCTGAGGTCTTGCCTGTTACTGATGTCAAGCTGAGTGAAGATTGGGTGTTGGATTCTGGGTGCTCATTTCATATGTGTCCCAATGAAAGTTTATTCAGGGATCTCAAGAAATTTGATGGTGGATCAGTTCTCATGGGGAATGATCAGATGTGCAAGGTCAGAGGATCTGGCTCAGTAAAACTGAGACTGCATGACGGTGCTGAGAGGATACTACAAGATGTCAGGTTTGTACCTGAGCTAAAGAGAAATCTTATTTCTCTTGGATCACTTAATATTTTGGGATATGAATTCAATACAAGGAATGGATTCATATTGATAACCAAGGATAACAACATTGTGATGAAAGGCAAGAAGGTCAATGGTTTGTACGTTTTAATTGGTACCTCAGCTGCTGGATCAGTGAATGCAGTTATTGCCAGCTCTGATGCTATCTTGTGGCACAAGAGGTTATGGCACATTGGTGAAAAATGACTGAATGAACTCTCCAAGCAGAAGGCATTTTGGGATTCAAGAACAATCAATTTGGATTTTTGTGATCACTGTGTATTGGGGAAATCCAAAAAAACACTCTTATTCAAAGGGGCAACATCACACTGATGCTCCTCTGGACTATGTACACTCTGACATCTGGGGGCCATCAAGAACTGAGACTCATGGAGGTGGAAAGTACTTCATGACCATCATTGATGATTTCAGCAGGAAGGTGTGGGTGATCATCCTAAAGAAGAAGAGTGAAGCATTTGGAAAGTTCAGGGAATGGCTCCTTGAACAAGAAAACAAAAGGAGCAGATCCCTAAAGCATCTCAGGACTGACAATGGACTTGAGTATGTGTCAGAAGAGTTTGAAAATTTTTGCAAGGAAAGAGGCATAACAAGGCACAAAACTGTTCCAGCAAACCCTCAACAAAATGGACTTGCTGAGAGGATGAACAAGACTATTTTGGAGAAGATCAGATGCATGTTGTCAGATGCTAAACTACCCAAAGTGTTTTGGGGAGAGGCAGTCAATACTGCTTGTTATTTGATAAACAAGACACCCTCATCTACTATTGACTTCAAAACTCCAGATGAGCTTTGGTATGGTAGGTTGTCAGATTACAATAAACTAAAGGTGTTTGGTTGCTTAGCCTTTGTACACATATGGCAGGATAAGCTGGAACCAAGGGCTCTGAGGTGCATCTTCCTGGGATATCCAAAAGGTGTAAAAGGCTATAGATTGTGGTGTCTTGAAGTTGTGCACAAGAAGTGTATTGTTAGCAGAGATGTGACTTTCAATGAGAAAGTTATGGGATATGGTACATCTGAAAATTCTCAGGATGCTGAGGATAATCCCATAATCAGACATACACCAGTTCAGGTGGAGCATACAACCAGGATTCTGAATGAAGATCAGGCTCAGGACAACTCTGATATTAGAAATCCACAAGCAGATCAGTCTGATGCATCAGCAGATAGTGATTCTGAAGATCAAACTGAAAATTCAGATGAGGAGGGTCAAGATTTGAGAAACTACAATCTGGCCAGGGATAGACATAGGAGAAGCATTCATCCACCAATTAGGTTTGGGCAAGCTGACATGATCTCATATGCCTTATCAGTGGCAGAAGAAGTAGAGTATCAAGAACCTGAAACTTATGCTGATGCAGTGACAAGGAAGGATAAAGATCATTGGATTTCAGCTATGAAGAGAGGAGTTAAATTCACTTGAAAAGAACAATACATGGGTTCTTGTGAATAAAGAAAAAGGGCATAAGGTTGTCAGCTCAAGATGGATATTCAAGAAAAAGTCTGAAATTTGGTCAGATGGACTGGAGCTGATCAGATACAAGGCAAGATTAGTTGCAAGAGGATTTACTCAGAGAGAAGGGTTAGACTTCAATGAAGTATTCTCACCAGTTGTGAAGCACTGCTCAATAAGGATCTTATTGTCTAAGGTGAATCAGGATGGACTAGAGTTACAACAGCTGGATGTCAAAACTGCATTTCTTCATGGAGAGCTTGAAGAAACCATTTATATGCAGCAGCCTGAGGGATTCATACTATCAGAAGATGAAGGAAAGGTATGTTTGCTGAAGAAGTCATTGTATGGACTTAAGCAAAGCCCAAGGTAGTGGTATAAAAGGTTTGATAGCTTCATGATGTCAATAGGCTTCAGCAGATGCAAGTATGATAGTTGTGTGTACCTAGAAAAGCAAGGTTCTGAGGTACTTACATATCTATTACTTTATGTGGATGATATGTTAATTGCTAGCAAAAGCCTTGGAAGAATTCAGAAACTGAAGGATAAGCTCAGTTCAACTTTTGACATGAAAGACCTTGGAAGTGCTAGGAGGATTCTTGGTATGGATATTATCAGGAACAAGTCAGCTGGAAGGATGTTCTCGACTCAGCAGGACTACATACTGAAAGTCTTGAGAAGATTCAATATGCATGAGTCAAGATCAGTCTCTACTTCTCTTGGACAACATTTCAAACTGACTGCAGATCAATGTCCCAGGAGTGATCAGGAGAAGTCTCAGATGAACAAGATACCTTATTTAAATGGAGTTGGAAGCATAATGTATGCCATGGTTTGCAGCAGATGATTAGTGTGATTATTTGCTTGAAATTTGTGTGATTTAATAGCATATTTTATATGATTTCTGGCATTTAATTATATTAATTGGACTAATTGTGTTTAATTGAGAAAATTTGATTATTTTATAATTTTTTTTTAGAAAATTGAGTTGAATTAATGATTTAATTGTGAAAATATAATTTGAACCTAAAAAATATTTAATGAGCAAGGCCCAATGCTTATAACCCATTTTGATTTTTGAATTGATAAATGAATTGATAAATTGTTGCAGAAGTGGAAGACCCACAATCTTTGACCAAGTTTCAATCAGTGGAGACGTGGCTTAATTCTGTTCATATTTTCTTTAGGTGTACAACTGCTTCCAAACTACTCTTTATCTTGGAATTCATTCTCACGCCTGGAACTAAGCACACATCACCATCTTCATTACTCAAATTGCCAGAATTCGCACCCCTGCGCCGCCATCACAGCCGCTGCAATTCCGCCGGAATGAAGCAACCATCGCCTACAGCCTATTCTTGCCGCGCGGAACTCGCAAAAGCCCAAAAGTCGAAGCTGTCCTCGAGAAGCCACTGCCGGAATTTGCCATGGAAGCTCGCCGTCCTTCTCGCCGGAGAGGACGCCATCTTCGATTTCACAGCCCGTCACCGGAAAAGCCCAACCGCCGAAGATGGAGAGTCACCCCTGTTCTGCCATCGCCGGAGTCACGCCGGGAAGCCAAAGCTCGCCGTTCTTATCTTCACCGCCGCACCTGAAGCCGGAGAAGAAGCAATTGCTCCTGAACCTCAGCTGCAATTCTCGAAAAGCCCCTTGTTTGTGCTAAAGAAGAGGAAAGAAAACGTTTTAAAGAGTCGCTGAAACAAGGTAAAAATCGCACCCGTGCTTAACATATTCTCCCCGTGCTACAATTTGTGCTTTGCCCGAACAACTAAATTCGAA
>JAPKLY010001272.1:10794-52729 GCA_026898435.1 Prunella vulgaris
GAAGTTAGGGTTTAATGTTTTCTTAGTTAAATTTCATTTTAGTTGAAGATTTTGTTGGAGATTGAGGTTGGAGTTGTATTGATCACCATCTAGGTGAATTCTACCCTTTTATTTAATTTTGTTGGTTTATTTTTAATGGCTATGGTTTATTATTGTTATCTTGTTATGGGTTTGTTTGATATTATTGTTATTGGTTAGATTTTTAGTGTTTGAGTGTTTGGAATTATGTGGGTAATTGGTTAGTGGATTGATTTTGTGAGTTTATTCTAATTGGAGGTCATATGATTAGTTTAATGGGGTTTATTTGATCAATTGCTTGTTGTGCTTTTTTAATTCATGCGGGTAGATTGTTTGTTGCAACGAGAGTTGAATAGACATATTTATTTTGTATGGGTGTGGGTTCGATTTTGCGATTTGAGTTAATATTGGATTATCGCAACGAGAGTTGGGTAATTTCATTAGAAAATCCATTAATCTACATTAATTGCTTGAATTAACCTTTAGGTGATTAGTGAAGGGACCAAAGGTGGGGCACCTTAGTATACGAGTGGAAAAGCACGCTAGGATTTTTCTTAGCCTTGTGTGATTACCCGGGTGGGAAACGGTGAACTATTCCTATAACAATCTACATGCTTAATTGATGCGTTAATCCTAGGCTTATCCAGTACGGTTTAATATGTTATATTACGTGATTGCTCCTATCTTTGACCAACAAAAGGGATAAATGAACTTATCGAACCATTGATTGATTACCCCGTAATGAAGAACACCCGAACACACTTTTCTCGTATTTGTTATCTTCGTAGAATTGTTTACTTGTTTGCTATTTCTTGTGTTTTATTTAGTAAATTTCTTAGTTTAAGTTTAATTTCTTTGTTCTAGTTAATTGTTGCTAGTTTAATTTTTGCTCTTAGTTTAGTGGGGAACAAGTTGATTTTCACTACAATCAAGTGCCGACATATAGTTCTAGGGCTACATTAGCCACTAATCCCGTGGATTGATATTTTAACTGGGCACTTACTATTGCTGCACGAACTTCTTATACTTGAGAAGTAAGTGTTGGAAAACACGTGTCAAGTTTATGGCGCCGTTGCCGGGGATTAGGTCGGCTTAGGTGTAACTTAGTGCTAGTTGAACTTGATTGATAGTGTTTTTTTATTTTTTTTTGTTTGAATTTGATACTTGGCTGTCTTTTGTGTAGGTGTGCACATCTGGGATTACTGTTTGAGAGGACTCAGGATATCAAACAACCTCTACAAGATTTTGTAGATTATGACCATGCTGGAAGCATAGATACAAGAAAGTCTCTGACTGGATATGTGTTTACACTATATTGCACAGCCATCAGTTGGAGGGCTGCATTACAGTCAGTGGTTACACTGTCAACCACTGAAGCTAAATACATTGCAGTGACAGAAGCAGTAAAGGAGGCTATGTGACTGAAGGGTATTATCAGGGAGTTTGGGATCAGACAAGATGAAGTTACTGTGCAATGTGATAACCAAAGTGTCATTCACTTAGTTAAGCATCAAGTCTTTCATGAAAGATCTAAACATATTGATGTGAGGCTACACTTTGTGAGGGATGTGGTGGAAAAGAAGGTAATCACAATACAGAAAGTTTAAACTGATGACAATGTTGCTGATATGCTCACTAAGGTTATACCATGTTCAAAATTCAACTACTGCTTGGAGCTGGTTAAGGTACAGTCTTGGGATGTGCCTTGATACTACTGTTAATTGAAGGTTAGGTGGAGGCATCTCACTTACTTTGAGGTGGAGAATTGTTATGGGTGCAAAGAAAGTGAAATAAAGATCAGATGAGTAAGTACTGTTGATTAACTGAACATTATACTATCAGCTGAGGAAGTCAGCTGATAGGTCTGCTGATGGTCATCTGATGGGGTCAGCCAAGATCATCTGGAAGTATACTGAAAGTCATCTGGTATATCAGCGAAGTCAGCTGAGGAGTCAGCTGAGGAATTCAGCTGAGGGAGTCAGGTCAGCTGAGGTGTCAGGATGATTGGTCAGGATGACAGTCAGGACGACAGTCAGGATGACTGGTCAGGATGATTGGTCAGGATGACAGTCAGGACGACGGTCAGGATGACTGGTCAGGATGGTTGGTCAGGATGATGGTCAGGATGGTTGGTCAGGTCAGGATGATGGACAGGCTGGTTATGTCAGCTGATGAAGGTCTACTGATGATATCAGCTGATAAAGGTTTACGGATGTTATCAGCTGAGTACTCAGACTCAGCTGAGGACATATCACATCAGCAAACAAGATAAAAAAGGAGCATACTGACTCTAAGTCAGGAATTAAACCAAGAATCAGTTACGAAGCGGTTTAAACTTCCAAGTTGGACAACTGGCGATCAGTTTAACAGAATTAAAACTGAAAACCGTTGGGCTCTGATCATTAATCATTTTCGGTTGCAACTGCAGCAATTTTTTATTAGGTGGTTACGATCACTAGCATTAATTAGGGTTTCCATACTCCTATATATATACGCATCTATGTATAGGGAAGTATTATTCAGAATATGCAACATATGAGATAGAATAGAATAGAGAGTTCCTAAACACTTGTAATCTGTATCATCTTCCATTCATTACTGAGAGAGGTGCCCTCATCCATGGACGTAGATCATTTCTGATCGAACCACGTAAATTTTGGTGTTCTTTAATTTTGTTATTCCAATTGATTTCAAACAATCATTGTTGACTCAACAAACGAAAAAACTTGAAGAGAAGAAGAAATAGAACATGAAACAGAAGAACAATATGATCAAGAAGAAAATACAGGTATTCACATAAAACTCTTCAGGTATTAATATAGTATTCTTCGGGTATTAATATAGAACTCTTCAGGTATTAATTGAGAACTCTTCAGGTATTATGAATTATTAATGAGAAATTATTACTGAATAAATCAGAAACTCTTACAGATTTTATACATTGGATTAATTAAATGTTTCTTATGTTATTATTGTACATTACATTATTTTGTTAAATAGACTGATATGAATTTTGACATAAATCAGAATCTAGTACTGATTGCCGTGATATAAGAGGTTCTTTGATTGGAGTGGAGAAAGATACAGTTGATCAAATGTATAAAATGTACTGCATGCATGCACGTTCTTTGGGATTCAGTGTGAGAAAATCATCAAACAGATATTGTGCACTTGCCAAAAGTATAATATTAGCAAAGAGGTTTGTGTGTTCTTGTTCAGGGTTAAGAAAAAATTATACTGGTTCAAACACTGGAATATCAGTGAAAAAAAAGAAATATTGGAATTACAAGAACAGAGTGCAAGGTTAGAATTCTAGTCAAAAGAAATAATCATGGAAAATATGAAGTTGTTCAACATGATATGGAACATAATCATGTCTTGACTAGAACTGAGTGGGGTCATTTACATCGCTCAGAAAGACAAATTACATTAGAAAAAAACAAGGTTATAGAGGATTTGGTATCATCAGGAATGAGAGCTATTGATTCATATAGATATATGGCGCATGAGGTTGGAGGAGAAGAAAATTTGGGACACACAGTGAAAGACCATTACAATCTGGTGAATAAATTGAAAATGCAAGAAGTTAGAGGAGGAGATGCAAGTAACTTAATTGATATTATGGAGAAACAAGAATCCGAAGAAAAGAGTTTTTTCTACAAAATTAGATTAAATGATGATGGAAGACTCTCAAGTATATTTTGGAGAGACTCATTGATGATGGAAGATTATGAAATATATGGGGATGTAATGGTTTTCGACACAACATACAGAACAAATAAGTAGAACTTGATCTGTGCTCCTTTTGTTGGAATAAACAATCACTGGAAGAATGTCATGTTTGGTTGTGCATTTTTATCTGATGAGAAGACATAAACTTTTGAGTGGCTTTTTCAAATGTTCAAGAAATCAATGAGGTATAAAAGCCCGAAAACAATATTCACAGACCAAGATTTGGCAATAGTAAATGCACTCGAAAAGGTATGAAAATATATGTATTAGTTATTAGAAAATTTATACATTTTCAATTCTGAGATATATATATCTGCTCTTAGGGTATTATAATGTTCTTCTTTAGGTTTACATATAATATACTTTAGGTATTCAGATATATTTTAAAAAATAACTTTGGGTATTAATATCCTCTCTTGAGGTATTATATAATTGGTCTTCGGGTATATATATAATGTACTTCAGGCATTGAAAATATAATGTTATTGTAATACTAAAGTATTACTAAATTATAGATATTATTATATTGATCTTTGTTTATATTCTTTATCTTGTATTCCTATTACAGGAATTTTCAGACACAAGACACAAATTATGTCTTTGGCATCTACAACAAAATGCAATCAGCAGATTTGGAGAACTAAAGAAAGATGGTCCATTTAAAAGTGATTTTAACCATTGCTTAACATGTTATATTGATGAGAAAGAGTTTGAAATCTCCTGGGAAAACAGGATAAATGCTTACGGACTGGAAAACAATGCCTGGTTTAAAAGACTCTATAGTCTTAAAGATAAATGGTGTACATCATTGAGCAAGGACATATTTTCTGCTGGAATAAGATCTTCCCAAAGAAGTGAAAGCACGAATCATGCAATTGCATTCAAAGCTCACAAACAGACGAATTTAACAGAATTCTACAAGATCTTCAATGACACATTAACTCAATGGAGGAGAAAAAAAGGATGAGTTCAAGTGTTCAAGAATGACCCCTGAATCACCTTTTGGAATGAAAGGGATTATAAAGCATGCTGCAGAGGTATACACTCATACAATATTTAAGCATTTTGAAGAAGAGTTCTCAAAGTCCATTTTTGCTTCTTCAATTGTTGCTGAATTCTATGACACCACATTGGTTTATAATGTTATGAATGATGATGGAACAAGAAATATCAGAGTAGTGTACGACACTTCAATGAATCTTTTTAGTTGTGATTGCAAAAAGTTTGAAGAGTATGGAATTTTATGCTATCATTGCATTAGAGTAATGAATGTAAACTCTATACAAAGGATACCCGAGAATTACATATTGAAAAGATGGTCCAAACTTGCAAAGGAACAAGTGTGGGACAAGATTGTGACTGAAGCAACAATTGATAACAGGTATTACTTATTTATAAATTAAAATATTGTTAATTTTTTTATAATAGTACTAGCTAGGGTATTTAAAATATTTCTTTGGGTATTCTTTCTTTATACTTTGGGTGTTAATAAAACTTCTACAGGTATTTATATTTAAACTGACATGAACAGATTCTAACTACAATTGTTTTTGTGAAATAGGGGAAAGTTTTCCAGCCATATACCATGGAGACATGATATCATAAGAAAATACTACAACATAGTATTGATGAGTGAAGAAAATGAAGAGATGAGAGAACTCCTAGAAGAAGGATATGAGAAAATATGTTCAGTTCTAACTGCAAAGAATTCAAAGCAAAATGAAGACATTGAAGCTCATTCTGAAACATAGAAGAGAGTTCTTGACCCAGAAAGATCAGTGACAAAGGGAAGAAGCAAAAGGATAAAGAGTGGAATCCATACAAAAAAGAAGAGCAAGTCAGGAAATTCACAGTCATCAAAAATGAAAAAATTTGGATCAATTACACCTAATCCTCATATAATTTGAAATAGAAATGTATTTATTGTTTTATATATATAAATTTTGAATTGTTATTTTATTATGTGTTGTTAAATTATTTCTCTTGTTAATTAATTTATTGTTGTAATTTATATGAGAAATACTCTAAGAACAAAGATGAATACCCTAAGAACAAATATAAACACAATAAATTAAGAAATATGAATACCATAATAACAAATATAAAAATAAATATGAAGATTAAAAATGAATACCCGAAGATTAAAAATTAATACCCGAAGAATAAATTATCATTACCCGAATAGTAACAAACCCTAGAAAAAAGAATATTTTATTAAAAAAAGAATGTTAAATCGTAACCCTAGAAAAAATAAAAAAATAATAAAAATAATAAAAATATATTATACTATATATAGCAAAATCGAAACCCTAGAAAATAAAAAGGCATTTCATCTTCATCGAAATCGACAACATCTTCCATCGTCGAAGCTTCAACAAATCTCAAAAATAAAAAACTTTACAAAAGGTACAAGAGTTTACATATCTATGTCACATTTCTCTATTTATATGCCTCTCTATATATATCTATTTATATATATATATATATATATATATATATATATATATATATATATATCCAAATAGATAATTCTATGTGGTGGGGGGACCGCCACACTTTCTTTCCAGTTATAGTATGTTGTGGGGGGACCGACATACGTGTTTACATAATATATTCCTATATAAAATACATTATTGTTGACACGTTAACAAATCTAGGGTATGAAATACATTTTCTGGAATTATATTTTTTAATTGATATTAAATTATTCTTGAATTTTTTTTAAATCATTTTACTAAATCTTGGGTATTAATATTAATTATCTGGGTATAGTTGTATTACGCATGGAGTATTAATACTGTATTGTTGGGGTATTTAACAAATTTAGTATCTAACAGATGTTTTTCATACGAGTACTACTCAACAGGCAATACTATCTGCCTAAAATGGTAAGAAATTTTTTTCATTTAATATATAAAAATACAAAAAACATTTAATGACAATTATCTACGTTGTGAGCAGAGAACACCTGGCCAATTTACTGATGATTTTGAACACATGTTTCAAGAAGAATCGACTGAAATAACACTGACAGCAGCCAATAACCCTGGAAAAACCTGGAAAGTAAATGTAGATAGAATGGGAGAATTTTTTTACTTCAATGGGGGATGGCAGAGGTTTGTACAAGAAACTGGTATAGAATTACATAATGTGCTTACCTTCACAGTGGTTAATCCATACACATTTCATGTGATATTGTTCTCTAAATCAGGTTGCTGCGCAAACCCCATGGTTTGTTATATTCATAATATTACATTCTTCATTACATTTTAATACTTTTTTATAAACTTACAAATTTATATAAATGTGTCTAACATAACACACTTTTGATGAGAATGATGAAGAAGAAAATGTTTCACTTGGAGCAAGGAATCTAAGTTTCACAAAGCAGGTCAAAGATTATCACTTCAGGGCCAACAAGATGGTAATTTTATATATATGTATATTTAAATATGTATATTTAAAAATTGTATAATGATATACAATTATATACACAGAATATATTTATTATATTTATATTTCACTTATATTTATAAATTATATCAAATACAGGACATTCCTATAAGTTTCATATTGGCTGCTGGACTTCTTAATAAGACTGAAGTAATACTGGAGGATGATCAAGACAGGCTGTGGGCTGTGCAAGTGAGAACAAGGGGTGCAGGAGTCCATTCACTGTACAGTGGATGGAAGGATTTTCTGATTGAGAACAATGCAACTGTTGGAAGCATGGTTGAATATGATTTTGTTTCTGGAATCTTGATAAGGGCCAGTGTAAAAAACAATTAATCAATGTTTTAAAATGTTTATTTTATTTGTTGTTGTTGAAAACAATTACTATGTTTATTTTGTATTTGCCTCGTAAGAGGATAATTTGGGATAATTAGGTTTGATGCAGTTTAATATTAAGTATTCTGTTTATGATGCATAATTAATTATTTGCTTTGTTTTAACTTTTGTGTATTGATGAATCTTGGTTATTAGTAATTGTTATTTGGGTATTTGATATTTCTTCTTAGGGTATTTATATTTTTTCTTTGGGTATAATCAATAATATTTTATTATAATCAATAATACACAAAATTCTATTTTTTATGATGCTTCATAATAGTTTAATAAATATTATTAAATAATAGTTATAATATTTGAAGTATTATTAATTATAATATGGGTATTAAAACTACAATCTTCGGGTATTAAAAAATAACTCTTCAGGTATTAATATAGTACAATTCGGGTATTAATATAGTACTCTTCAAAATATTTTAAATATCCAGTATTTTAAATAATTGTTAAATATACAAAATTATTATGTTATATAATTAAAGATAAGCTCAGTTATAAAAAAATAATATTTGTTGTATTATTAAATATAATATGGGTATAAATAAAGTATAATCAGGTATTAATAAAGATCTCATCGGCTATTAATAAAGTTTTTAAAAATAAAATATTTTAAATGATTGAATTAATACAATTAAATATTAAATTATTTATACAGAACTATAGAATTCAATATTATATAACAAATACCTAATGACCAAATAAAACTACCCGAAGATCAAATAAAAATACCCGAAGACCAAATAAAACTACATGAAGACCAAATAAAAATACCCGAAGACCAAATAAAAATATCCAAAGACCAAATATAAATACCAATGAATTATACACAAAAAAAAAGCAGAAAAACATCAAATGAATAATAAAAATCAGCAGCTACATTTAAAAAACTAATAATAAACTAAATATTAACAATATCCAACCACCAAAAACAACATGCAACCTCAAAAAACCAGTGCAACCTCAAAACCTGAAGAGTATAATTGTAAACTTCATAATACACAAATTCACAAACAACCTTAAAAAACCAAGTATTTCATTTTTTCCTCTTCCCCCTTCCCAAATTGGAATCAATGTTTTTTAAACTATCAGCAGCTCGCCTTTTCTTTGCCTCTATTGCTCTTTGATCTTTCATCTTCTTTTCATTTGCAATTTCAGCTAACAACTTTGGTTTAGATTTATAAAAACCATAAACCTTCTCTATAACTTCAGCTCTAGACTCATTGAGATTCGACAGAATTATGACAGACAAGAATTCAGCGCGCATTATTAACCGAATTTCAACCTAAAAAAAATGTTATGACTCAATAATATAATATAATACTAAAGAAAAAAATGCATTAAAATTGAAAAAAATACCTTCGTCACATCTGGATAGGAGTTGGGAATGCCATTGAAATGCTTTATATGATGCATCATATATACACCACAATCTTTATCACCCTTACCCGTTTGCCATCTCAATGGTACATTCTCAAGATTGAGATTTTCAACATCATCAACTTTCGGGTGTTTTTTTTACTTCAAAAATATTTTCATCAAATGACACTACAAGCACAAAAATAATAAAAATTATAAATAATATACAATAATATAAATTAAATAAAAAATAAATAATAATATTAAAGTTACCAACAATTGAGTACTTCTTGTGTAGGAATTAATCTTTTCTTCATGCTTCATATTGTCCAACAATTGTACTTTCCCATCAACAAAGTTGAATGCAACAACAATATAATGATTGTGAATGCAAACAGGAACAAATATCTGGAAAAAAAATTATTAAAAAGAGAAATATTTAAAAAATACATAAAAATATATAAAAAAAAAACTAACCATTTCAGCTGTCATAAATGAACCCTCAGATACAGACAACCAAGAGTTCCAAGATTCAAAAAAATCCTTCTCAACAAGATCAACAGATACTCGATCAATAATAACTCGAGCAACAACATACTGTTCCAAAAAATAATAAACAAGTTAAATTCAAACATAATAATAATATTAAAATAAAACACCAATAACAAGTTACTAATACACAAAGCATACAATATATATACCAAAAAGAATAAAAAAAATACCTGAAGAAGAACTGACACATACCCAAAGAAAAAAGAAAAAATACCCTAAGAAGAACTAACACATACCCAAAGAAAAAAGAAAAATACCCTAAGAATAACAGACACATACCCAAAGAAAAAAGAAAGATACCCGAAGAAGAAATGACAAATACCCAAAGAACAATTACAAATAACCAAGAATTTATCAACACACAAAAGCAAAAATAAAGAGAAATCTTACAATGTGATTAAGATTAAAACAAAACCTACTCCTTCTAGAATCAGTAATAATCTCTTCATTCACTTCCAAACACCATGCAGTGATTATATTAACATCAATTTCTTCATTCGGCATCAAACTCAGTATACCATCTTTATATACACAGACATAATTCTTATGCATATAATAATTATCCCTGCAACAAATAAAAAAATAATTATATATATATAATTATATATATTTAAGCATATATTCATTAATACTAATATTAAAAAATTTAAAATAATACTTACAAGTTAAGATCACCATTTCCTTCATAAAAACAGAAATCCACAACCTCCAAATGAGTTTGAAACATTTTTCTACAAAATTTCTTATTACCTCTCAAAAATCTGGATAAATAACCAACTTCGGTTTTTATCGACCAAAACAAACTCTGAATATCTTTACCAGAATTCACTCTCTTCATACTAACAGATAACACAACATCTTCAAGTTCTCGATCAATCCCATCCAACTTCCTTCTCACAATGACTGCATTCTTCGGACTCTCATCTACAACAACTCCACTTTCAACTACAACAGGTTTCTCAAACTTTTTCATTACAACCTCAACACTTTTTTCAGCAACTTTAACTTTCTCAACTTGCCTATTATCAACAGCTTTCTCAAACTTATCAGTCAGAACACCTTTACCACAGCCTATTACAACATCATCTACCTCAACAAAATCCGTCTGAACACCCTTATCAATAGCTTTCTCAACCACATCAATCTGAACACCCTTACCACGGCCTATTAAAACTTCAACTTCATCAACCACATCAATCTGAACACCCTTATCACTTTGAGAAACATCCTTCACTTTGACAGGTATTTCACTCTCATTCCCCTTCCTAGAATCCTTTCCTACATCTCTTTTCTCATTATTCAACTTAACACTATCTCCAACAATATCTGCATAAAAAGCATCATCAAACCAATCTTCATCACTAGTAAGATTGGTTTCAAATACAACAGGATCAGGAGTAAGTAATTCAAAATTAGGAGCTGAAGCAGCAAATTCCTTCATCAGTGTAACATACTTAACAAGCTTATCAACATACTGATGAAGCTTGGGATTCATAAAGAATTTATGAGTGTCCGAAACATCAGATTCAGGAGTAGATTCAATCTGAGTACTGCTTGGATTTGCATTTCCAATATGATCCATAAGCTTCTGAACCTTAGTCATAAAAGTTACAGAAAATGATCTCGCTTCTCCTTGAATTGCCAACAACAAATCTTTAATTTCCTGCAAATATAATATAAGAAATAAAAAATCAAACTTAGAAAAAAAATAATGAAAATACCCAGAGAACATAACAGTAATACCCAATAAGAATAAAAAAATACCCAAAGAACGTGACGGTAATACCCAAAGAGAAAATACTAATACCCAAAGAACATGACAGTAATACCCAATGAGAATAAAAAAATACTCAAAGAACATTACAGTAATACCCAAAGAGAACAAAAAAAATACCCAAAGAACATAACAATAATACACAAATGATAAATGATAAATAAAAAAAACAACTTACAAATTGGATAAATATCACAAAATAATACAACATTACAATAGATATACCTCAAGAAAAATTCATTACTACTCAATTGAATAATAACAGAACATAAAATTACAATTAATGTACCTGGAAAGAATCATTATCAACTTTCTCACCCACTTTCTCACCAACTTTCTCATGCTCATCATCATCCTCTTTCTCTGACTCTGATGTTGAAGCCATTAAATAATCCAAAATTCTATTATTAGTCAATGGATGACACTCAATCAAATGCCCTGACCCAAATCGTCCAGCCTCAAACTCTTGACCACACCTTTTCTTAACTTTCTCATCCGTCCAATGCTTAATCAACGGTAAAGAGGTCGGTTCACAAACACCTCTCCACATCAAACGGTGAAAGTATATTATTTGCAAAAGAATAAGACAACCACTGACATTTTTTACACCATTCTTCTTGTACATCAAAACAGAATCAGTCAACCTCGTCAATACAAGTGTACACCAATCAAATTTTGAAATAGAGTCTACATCCACTAATGCTTTAAAGAAAATAGGATTTACACTTCTATTCGTAGAAGGACAAAGAAAAGAACACAAACTATACAAAACAAAGAAACGTTTAAAATCATCTCCACCATCAGCACATCTTTCAGTCATAATCGAAGGAAGTTTCCATAAGGGACTCTTTGCAGCAATATCATATTTGTTACCAAACGTAACAAACGCAGATGAATCATCAGACCTACTGTAAATAGGAACTTATACTCCTTCATTTCTTGGAATCATAAAAACATCATAAACATCATCAGCAGTAATTGGAAACTGCCGAAAATTATCAATCGTTAACATAAAACTGCTTCCATTGAAATTTTCAACCAACCAGTCAATCATTCCAAGATTTACAAGCCTGTTAAGCTGTAAATGCAGCAAACCTTGAAACTCAATACTTTCCACAGCAAACCTTTGTCTATCATTCAATGACTTCACCAAATCAGACAACCCACTGGGACGACACTGACAAATGATTTTACTGCAATAAAAATACTATAATTAATATACCATAAAAAATTATCAACAAGAATACCTAAGTCCATATCAAAAATATCCAAAGATCACTTAAACAATACCCAAAAGCAAGATAAAAATACCTAAAGTCCATATCAAAAGTACCCAAAGACTAAATCAAAAATACCCGAACAATAAATAACAAACACCTCAAGAGAAATTTACAATACACCAAGAACAGATAAAACATACCCAAGGAATAATACATAAATACTTCAATACAAAAACAATACTACAAATTCACCAACAACATTAATTAATAAAACAAAAACATCAGTAAAACATACATAATAAGCAAATAAAAATAGAAAAATACAACAACATCATATAGATAAATGAAAAATATATGATACCCAGATACCAAATAAAAATACTAGAAGTGAAAATAATTAATACCTAAAGAATAAAACAAAATACCCAACTATACAATAACAAATACATAATGATAATTAACAAATACACAGATTGAAATTAATTAACACTCAAATAAAAACAAAAAATACCTAATAGATACTCGTTCCTTTGGAATATTGACTTCGGTTGAAACATCAGTTGTACATTTCTCTTTTCCCTTACTAAAAACAACAAGCAGATTGTCTTCGTTCGTTTCTGCATGTTTCAAAGGAGCAGAAACGAAAGGAACTATTTCTTCATAGTTTTTTCACATTTCAGAGGCTTCCTCCTCTGATAAACAACATCTTTTGAAGCTTTCGGACCACCGGATTTAGGAACTAAATCTTTCTTCTTCTTCGTCATTGAAGAAAATTATAACCTAAAAAAATAAAAAATCCACAGAAATCATAATTCTATGAAAAATTATACTAAAATAATGAACAGAAAACATATATTTAACTATTATAATGTTGATCACAATAATTCTTACCAGAAAACACACAACGAGATCGCGAAATGAAACAGATATGAAAAATGAACGAAATGGAGATGAAAAATGCGAAAATATACTGAAAATAACTTCAAAACGAAATGATGAACTGAAACGAGAGTGGAGAACTGAAAGGCGCGGTTTTAGAAGTAACCTGAATTATTTGACCCGGATCCGCGTTTTTTAATTTTACCCGTACCCGCGAAAATTGAAATTGAGCCAAATGGTAAATGGGTTTGGTCAAAATTAAGCCTAAAATACCGGGTGCATACTATGGACCCGGGTGCATGCTAGAATTTGTGTTTATATTCTCTTCCATTAAATATGAGAGTTTGATGTAAAAAAAGAAAAACTGTGTATTTTTTGCTAGGGCATGTCTCATACCCAAATGAAATGCTTTCTTCTGATTAAAAAATAATTATTTTCATTATTTTTACGTTATTTTTATTATTTTTTTCACTTTTCTCCATCACATCATCTGTATATAAATATTGTGTATTCTTTTTTTAGATTTGTGCAAAAAAGTAACGAGCAAAATATAGATGAGTAGTTAAATAAGAAAAAAGATTATAAAATAAATGAACAAAAAAATCCAACTTTTCTTTTTGACTCTCCATTGACTTACGAGGCCCATGTGACTAGAGATGTTAAACGGGTCACGGGCTGGCCCATTTAACCCTGAAAATTACAGGATTAGGTTCGAGTATATAGTGGACCATTTAAAATCAAGTTTTTTTTTGCCTGGACTGTTTAGCCCACGGGCTTGCCCGCCGATTTCACAGGTTGGCCCATTAGCCCGCTTATTTTTTATTTTTTATTTTTTAATTATTTAATTAAGTGTATAATTTATATTAAATTGTAAAAGGTAATTTTCTTAGTAAATTCTTATCTAACAAACTTATAAAAAAATGAATAGGCTTATTAAATGATTAATTATTTACTTAAACTATTATTAATGATTAACCTAACTAAAACTAATGAACAACACAAAAACTTATATGAAACGTTTCATGGTGTGAAACGATACCATATTGTTAAATGGGTCAAATAATAACTGGCGGATCGGGTCGGATTTTTGAAGTGGGTTATGCAAGATCTGGGAATTAGAAAACGGGTTGGTTAATTATTCTTTTCAAACTTCGTATTCACACTTTTCTTCTCAATTTTTCGTTCTCTCTCATTCCCGCGTCCTTCTTCTCGGTCTCCGGCGGTTATTTCGACGGTTATCGGCGATTTTCTGATTATTTCAATGTGTTATTCTTTTAATTATGCATATACATTAAATTCTGTAACATATTTTTAACTATCTTTTAAAAGTAACATCAAGTCTTTTATATAGTAACATACATATGTTAATAAAGTAACATATTTAATAGTAACATGTATATGTTCATTTAGTAACATATATTTATACATTGAGTAACACATATTTTTGTAATGTTTTTTCAATGTGTTGTTCTTTTAATTATGCATATATATTAAATTTTGTAACATATTTTTAAAAAGTAACACCAAGTCTTTTATATAGTAACATACATATGTTAATAAAGTAACATATTTAATAGTAACATGTATATGTTCATTTAGTAACACGGTTTGAATAATAACATAGATAGGTTCATTTAGTAACATATATTTATACATTGAGTAACACATATTTTTGTAATATTTTTCCAATGTGTTATGTATTCGTGTTACTTGTTGTAGAACCCGTAGAATTTGCTGTTGATATTATTTGGCAATCTGGGAAATAATCATCCATATTATGTGTGTTCTTCGTCTTGTTTTCCTTGATTTTTACCTTGATTTGTTGTTCTTGACTTCCTTTAAATGATTTTCTTGCTTTATTGATCAGAATTTTGCATTTGATGTCGTCGTTTTCGCCGTTGTAATATTCTTTTCTCGTCGCCATTTTTTTTTGTTTTGGAGTGGATTTCGTGCTGATGAAGTCGGGGTTTATGAGCTGTGGGTTAAGATCTGCGGATTTCTTGGTTGACCCGGTCTTTGACCCACGGGTTACCTTGGGATCCGCGCTTTTTTTTTTTAAATTTTACCCGTTTCACCGTGTGAAACGTTTCACGTGAGTGTTCCTCAATAAACAAAAGTTAACATTGAATTTGTTGTCGGTGATTTTTTTTTGTTTATAGATAATTTATTTTTATTAAAATAATTACTAATTTATACTTTTTACATGTTTCAAATGATGATACTAAAATGAAAGAAGATGTTTTATCATTGTCCAAAAAAGGATCTAATACCAAAATTTGAAGAGTTTGGAGTTATTTATTAAATTTTAATTAGTTGTTAATTTGAACTTTATGAATTATATTTTTATATAATTTTCATGAATTTATGGACAACATTTGAATAATTGAAATATAATTACTAAAAAAAATTATCTCGAGCTCGTTAGTAGTCCGTTTAGCCCGTAAACCGTTAGGGTGGGATTAAGTCCCGAATATTAGCTGTCCGTTAAGAACGAACAGCTAAGGTCCAAGATCGTTTAGGCCCACAAGCCATTTAACATCTCTACATTTGACCGACCCACCATTTCAGCCGAGAAACACTTGCATTATTTTGCTTCAACTTGAAAGACAGAAATGGCAGCTTATGCGGCGTTGGCTTCTCTTATCAATAATCTGGAGCAGATCCGGAAGCATCCTCGCCTTTCCACCTCTTTTGACAGGAGTCAGATGATATCCCTTCTCCAAAGCCTTGATTTCTTGTTAGGTTTTATAGATTTCTGCAACTCTTATGGATGTAGCAGAGAAGGAGCTGAAGAATTGGAGAGGCAGATTGCGTCTGCAGCTCATGCGGCTGAAGATGTTATCGAATCCCACATTGTGGATCAGATTCTTCCTCGATCCACTGATAAGGAGTCCAGTTTTGTTGTGAAGGTTTTGGGGAAAATGCGGTTGAGGAAATCCAAGCTCGATCTACGCAAAATAATGAAGGGCATAGATTCCATAAAAGAAAAGGCTGTGAAGGCTAAAGGGGGAACGGCTGAGTGGACTTATTCTCCCATGGTGATGGGGTCGCCTTATTCTTCTTCCATGGCTACGTCTTCATTGAGGAGTCTCACCGCTGGAAAGAGTAATATGGTGGGATTCAACGATTACATGACTCAACTCTTGGAGGAGCTCACCCGGCATCATTCTGGTCGAAAAATCATCCCAATTGTTGGTATGGGCGGAATTGGTAAGACTACTCTGGCCAGAAATGCTTATGATAATATGCTTGTTGTGCACCACTTTGATGTTCGTGCTTGGGTTTCTGTATCTCAGAGATATAGTGTGAGAAGAATCCTCGTTAAAACTCTTTCTTGCCTGAAAAAATCAAAAATTGGAATGGGTGAAAAAACTGAGCATGAATTAGGCGAGCAGTTACATAAAACTTTATCGGGTATGAGATATTTGATCGTATTAGATGATATGTGGAGTACTGAAGTGTGGGATGAGATAAGGTTTTTCTTTCCGGATAACAGTGGGAGTCGAATTATAGTGACTACTAGGTTATTCAGCATAGCTAATCACTTTGGCTCCATGGGCCTTGCATTGAAATTTCTAGATGATGATCATAGTTGGGAGCTATTTTGCGAGAAGGTATTTTTAGGAGAAATTTGCCCTCCCCAATTAGAGGAAATTGGAGGGAAGATTGTTAAAAGGTGCCAAGGACTTCCCCTAGCGATTGTTGTGATTGGCGAGCTTCTTAGACATTCATGTGTGACAAAAGATCAATGGAAAAATGTGGAAAAGGATATGAGATTGATACTGAATACAGCAGAGGACAATCGATGCTCAAAGTTATTAACTTTAAGTTATAGTCATTTACCTGCTTGTCTAAAACCATGTTTTCTTTACATGGGAATATTTCCTGAAGATGATGTAATTAGCGTCACCAGACTTATCAGACTCTGGGTTGCTGAGGGATTTATAAAACCAAACAGTGGTAAAACTTTGGAAGAGATTGGAGAGGGTTATATAGAAGATCTTGTTGGCAGGAATCTCATCTCTGTTCATAGTTTGAGATGGAATGGGAATTTGAAAACATGTTCTCTTCATGATCTTCTAAGAGACTTGTGTGTTACAGTAGCTAAGAAAGAGAATTTTTTTTGTGCCACAAGTGGGCTCCACACAAAAGTGATAGATAAGCAACGTCGCATTATAAATCATGGAAGCACAGTAGAGGAGAAGTACAACCCTCAAGTCTTTCGTACTTTGAAATCAGAATCACTTGCCCGTTCTCTAATATGCAAAGACGGCGCTCTGCTGCGCAAGAAACCTAGATTGTTGAGAGTGTTGATCGAGGTTTACAGTGAATCCATACATGATATATTCCTACAAGTTAATTTACGGTTCTTAGCCCATGAATCTCTGAAGGCCCCTATTGGTTGTAGAGATACATACGACCTTCCTTCCTCAATCTCCCTACTCTGGAATGTGCAAACTTTGATTATGACAGGAGTAGCTCGAGAAGTTGTTGCGCCGTCTCAAATTTGGAATATGCCGCGACTTAGACACCTTAAGTCCTATTGCATTAGTCTTCCTGATCCCCCTCCAACTGATGGCTCTGTCCTGAATAACCTACAGACACTTGGGAACCTTCTCAACTTTAGGTTTGCTGAAGATGCCTGTAAAAGAATTCCCAACATTAAGAAATTGCACGTTTCTTACGGCGATTCCTTGATGGAAAGTGTGACATGGTCACATTTTTGTCTTCACAATTTTATCTTGTTGAAAAAACTCGAGTCTCTGCACTGCCATTTCATTCGACAACCGAGTCGTGTTGATTTTTTGCAGTCATTCGTGTTCCCGAGGTCACTGAAGAAGTTGACTCTAGTATTCTGCGAACTGGAATGGAATGACTTCACAGTATTTGGTTCGTTGCCTCGTCTTGAAGCTCTGAAGCTAAGGTTTTTAAGTAGTGGGCCCGAGTGGAATCCTGTTGATGGGGAGTTTCTTGGCCTAAAATATCTGCAAATTCATAGGTGCAATCTGGTTAGGTGGAATGCGGACTACACTCACTTCCCAGTTCTGGAGAAACTTTTTCTTGAACATTTGGATGAGTTGTCTGAAATCCCTTCAGGTATCGGAGATACACACACACTTGCATATATTTGTGTGGTTGACTGCAGTGTTTCTGCTGCTTTATCTGCAGTTAAAATGCTGGAGAAACAAGAGAGCTTCGGGAATCAACATCTCCAAGTTATGGTTGATTTTCAGCATAACAAATTGAAGCTAGAGGAATTCATGCAACAGGTGGAAGTAGAGGGCTTATCAGACACCAAATTCCAAATTGCGGGCGGCGGGTGATTATATTCCTCTTTGTATGCTTCGATTTTATTTTAGAATGATTTGGTTAGCTTGACATTTTTCATATGTATGTATTGCTTCTTTTGAAACTTGAAAGATTTCCAAGCGTTATATCAATGTGCTACGTTTATAGATTGGATTCTTTTTTCATCCTGTATTTTATTTCTATTAATATATGTTTTGTGTCAGAGATGATCATGTGTTGTGTTTCATATTAGATTTTCGTTTTTATGTTTTAATACTTATTGAGATTTAAATAATATGAAGTGGATAAGAATGAGTTCGTTTAATTATTTCAAAACCCACTTCTACTTTAAAAACTTGCTTCATATAATATACCATATAACTTAAGTGTAAGTCTCCTGTGCACCAGTTACACGGTGCAACTCTAGTTCATTTTTAAAAAGTTAAACAGTTTATAACTAAAAAGTTAAACAGTTTATTACTGAAAAGTGTATCTTTCATAGTTTAACTTTTCAGTAATAAACTGTTTAACTTTTCACTTATAAACTGTTTAACTTTTTAAAAATGAACTTGAGTTGCACCGTGTAACTGGTGCATACAAGACTAATCCATAACTTAATATTTTATTACATATGGACACGTTTTGGTCATCCATTGGACCAATGAGTCAATGGGAACTCATCCGACATTCCTATTGAAAACTGCTAATCGATGATATGCTAGTCTTCTTCAACTCTGAGAACCCAAAATCAAAAAAAATACTGAGTGACTTTTCTCATATTATTGCATAAAAACCTTCCATAAATTGCTTATAGAAACTTCAAAAATATTAGAGTATAGAGATGGCAGCTTATGCAGCGTTGGTTTGTCTTATAAACAACATAGAGCACATCAAGAATCATCCTCGCGTTTCCACCTTGTTTGTCGAGAAACAGCTGGAATCCCTTGTCGGAATTCTTGAATCCTTGCTTGTTTTTGTAGAGAGTTATAGTTCTTGTGGAGGTGGCAGAGATGAAGCAGAAGACTTGTAGAGCCTAATTGCATCTGCAGCTCATGCTGCTGAAGATGTAATTGAATCCCACATTGTGGATCAGGTTCTTCCTGATGATATGATCCAATCCTTCATTGCGGAACAAATTGCTGCTGAATCCATTGATACTTTAATCGAGTCCATCACTAGGGATCTAATGTCCGCCAATTCAAGAAAAGATATAAATCATTCCCCCATTGTGGATCAAATTGTTGCTAGATCAAATACTGTGTTAGAAAGTCTGGATCTTCGGAAAATCATTCAGGACATGGATTCTATAAGGGAAAAGGTTATGAAGGTTGAAGAGGAAAGAGGATGAAAAGTTGAGTTGTGTCCTGTTTCTTCCATTCCTTTAGCTTCATCAAGTGCTCTTACCTCTGGAAAGAGTAGTATGGTGGGATTTGATGGTTATCTGACTCAACTTCTGGACGGGCTCACCAGCTATCAACCGGATCGACAAATCATCCCCATAGTTGGTATGGGTGGACTAGGTAAGACTACGCTTGCTAGAAATGCTTATGATAGTTTGCTTGTTGTGCAACACTTTGATGTTCGTGCTTGGGTTACTGTATCTCAGACATACATTGTGAGAGAGATCATTTTCGAAACTCTTTCTTGCCTGGAAAAATCCAAACATGGAAAGGATAAAAAAACGGAACATGAATTAGGCGAGCAGTTGCATAAAACTTTGTATGGTAGGAGATATTTGATCGTATTAGATGATATGTGGGATATCGAGGTATGGGACAGGATAAAGTTTTTCCTTCCAGATAACAGCAATAGGAGTTGAATTGTGGTAACTACTAGGATATCAGACATCAGTAATCATTTTGGCTCTGTAGGAATTGGGTTGAGTTTTCTAGATGAGGTTCATAGTTGGGAGCTATTTTGCGAGAAGGTGTTTCCGCAAGAAGTTTGCCCTCTCGAATTAGAAGAAATTGGAAAGAAAATTGTTAGAAAGTGCAGAGGACTTCCCCTAGCAATTGTTGTGATTGGTGGGCTTCTTGGAAGTATATCCAGGACACAAGATCAGTGGGAGAGTGTGGAAAAGGATATGACATCAATACTGAATGCAGCAAATGACAATCAGTGCTTAAAGTTGTTATCTTTGAGTTATAGTCACTTGCCTGCTTGTCAAAAACCATGTTTTCTTTACATGGGAATGTTTCCCGAAGATGATGTCATCCATGTCCCTAGACTTGTTAAGCTCTGGGTTGCGGAAGGATTCATAAAACCAAATAGAGACCAAAGTTTGGAAGAGATTGGAGAGGGTTACGTGAAGGATCTTGTTGATAGAAATCTCGTTTCTGTTCATAGTTTTCGATGGAATGGGAAAGTGAAAACATTTAGGATCCATGATCTTGTAAGAGACTTATGTATCAGGGTAGCTGAGAAAGAGAAGTTTCTTTGTGTCACAAGTGAGCTTGACACACCCGATGATCAGATGGGCAGGCAGCGCTGGTTTTTAATCTCTGGAAGCACACGTCGCGAGGATAACCCGTACATTCTAGTCTCGGATACTTTGAAACCAAAATCACTTGCCTGTTCTCTAATATTCAATCATGGAAGTCGACTGGTGCATGTTAAATCCAGATTGTTGAGAGTATTGGTCGGAGTTCACTGCGAAAGCAGAGACATCATTTTCCAGCAAGTTAATTTGCGGTTCTTAGCCCAAGATTATAGCCTTTTGCCTGGAGATTGCATGGGATATTTTCTTACCACCTTCCTTTCTCAATCTCCCTGCTCTGGAATGTCCAGACATTGATCATCACACGAGGAGTTCACAGAGTTTATGCGCCGTCTGAAATCTGGAAGATGCCACAGCTTAGGCATCTCAAGTTCAAATGCATGCATCTCCCTGAACCTCCCCTTAGTGATGCTGCCATTGTCCTGCATAACCTGCACACACTCGAGAGGGTGGAGGACTTCGGATTCAGCGACGAGGCGTGCAAGAGAATGCCCAATGTCAAGAAACTGCATGTCTGTTATGGTAGACTCTCGAGAAATGCTGTCAACTTTGCCTCATTCAGCAGACTTGAATCTCTACACTATCAGTTTGATCATGAGCCAGGACGAAATAACCTGTTGCAGTCTCTCAAATTCCCAAATTCGCTCAAGAAACTGACGCTGGAGACGTTCCCACTCCGATGGGAAGACTTGACAGTGATTGGCTCGTTGCCTCATCTCGAAGCTCTGATATTAGAGACTTCAGTTAAGGGGGCCTGCTGGGATCCTGTTGAGGGGGAGTTCCTCCTTAGCCTAAGATTTCTCCGGATTGGTTCGGCTGATTTGGTTTGCTGGAATGCTGATTGCTCACATTTTCCAGTTCTTGAGAACCTCGTTCTTCATGATTTGGTCTGTCTGAATGAGATCCCTTCAGGTATCGGAGATATACAAACACTCTAACGTATTCGTGTCCGAAACTGCAGCATTTCTGCTGCTGTATCTGCAGTTAGAATTGTGGAGGAGCCTGGGGAATGAAGGGCTGCAAATTAGAGTTGATTTTTCATTTCATAAGTCATATTTGGAGGAATTAATGCAACGGATGGAGGTGGAGGGCCTAACAGGCTTCAATAACTTTGCCAGCCGTGTTGTATTTAATCATTGCGTATGAAAGAATGTTTTCTCGTAACTTACTTCCTCCATCCAACAATTTATTTTATTTTCTCAGGATAATTCTCAGTAATTGTCCTGTGTTCTCGACAAACTCATCCAATTGGAAGGTATTCGCTGAACTTATAAGATATTTAAAATAATTTTTAAGTTGTTTAATAACCACTAGTACATAATTGAACTTGGAAAGCCCCTATTTTTTCATTTGGAGAGCGGTTATTGGGGCTCTCCAAGTAAAAGCTATCCAAGTTAGTAGAGCGGTTAACAACCCATTTTCCAAATAAGCTCTTAGAAAGCGGTTTTCAACCGCTCTCCAAATAGCCACTTAAAGAGCGGTCCTTAACCGCTTTGCAAGGGTTCTTTTTTTAAAAAAAATTATTTTAAAAAATTAAAAATACAAATTAAATTATAAAACATAATTTACGGTAAATCAAAATTTGCAAACAATAAAAATGGATCCACAAACTATATAAATTACAACCATCTGCATCTACAAACAATAAAAATAAAATTGTAAACCATCTGCATCTACAAACAATAAAAATAAAATTGTAAACCATCTGCATCTACAAACAATAAAAATAAAAATGTAAGTTGTAAAAATAGAAGTGGTGAAATAAGCATCTACAAACAATTTACAGCTATTTGCGGTAAATCAATCAGCATCTACAAACAATTAAAAATGAAAGTGGTGAAAATAAAAGAAAATCCCTAATTTTTAATTCACAAAATATAAAAGAAAAAAATAAAACCTAATTGTTTCTTAGATGATGTTGACCAATTCAAACAAAAGAATCAAAAATTTCAAAAACCTGAAAAACATAACAGACATTTGCAGTGAGATGGTTTTTCTTCCGGCGAGTTTTGTTGCTTCTTTCCGGCGACTGAGGTGTGCGAACAGAGGCGGACTTCTCCAGTCGGACATCGAACGCGGCGAGAGTTTGCAGAGGTTAGTGGCGGAGGATTGCTGTTTGCGTGTTGAAACCAAAATCCTCCTCAAAATCATCACATCAATATATGGGTCTTCTTCTTCCAACCGCAACAAAAACCTGAAAAAATTCAAAGCTAATAAAGCAGAAAAACAGGGAAATTTCGATTAGAACATAGATTATCGATTTTTGCACCTGCGAACGCGAAGAGATTGCTGGAATCGTGGAGGAGGAGACGAGGGGATGGATATCGCGTCGCCGGGCAGATCTATTACTCAAGCCCCGCGACGGAGCTCAGCCGCCTGCCCACCCACCCACTATGGAAACGGCGGGCTTTCAGATCTACGCCGTCAGATCTATGGCGGAGAGCGGCGGCCTTCATCTAACGGCGGCTTCAGGCGGAGCGGCGGCATCAGGCGGAGGCGGAGGGCGGCGGCTTCAGGCGAAAGCGGAGGGCGGCGGCTTCAGGCGAAAGGGGAGGGCGGCGGCTTCAGGCGAAAGGGGAGGGCGGCGGCTTCAGGCGGAGAGGAGCGAGAGAGTAATGAAATGAAATAAGGGTTAGGTTAAGTAAGGAATTCTAGTTGGGCTTGGACTTCGAAGTTAGTGCGGTTGTGAACCACTTTAATACTTAAAGCGGTTCTAAACCACTTTGTAGGCTGATGTTTTTTTTTTTTTTTCTGTAGCGGTTAAAGAATTGCTTTGTAAGTTGATGTTTTTTTTTTTTTTTTCCTGTAGCGATTTTTAACCGCTTTATAAGTTAATTTTAATTTTTTTTTAATTATTTTTGTATTTACTTAGAAAGCTCATTTGTTAATGAGCTCTCTAAGTAAAGCTATGCAAAGTATAATTTGTAGTAGTGAACTTATAAATTACTTTAAAGTGCTAGGTAAATAAAGTGTACTACAGTTTATAAAATCTTAAAATATATTTCGTGCATCTTATAAACCTTAAAAAAAATATTCTAATTTACTTTCACCACCTCCACCTTTGTCCATTCGGACTTTGCCACCATTCTTCAATCTTTACCTCAACATAAAAAAATAAAAAAATATTTATTTTCTATTAATTTATTTATTTTTAATTATGAGAATTATCAAAGAATTTATAAATTTTATTAGTTAAACACTTTAACAACTTATAAATTACTTTAAAATAATATCTTAAAAGCTCTTAAAATAACAAGTAAAATATTACTCCCCCGTTCCATTATAAGTTGTTCATATTTTCATTTTCGTCTGTCCCACTATATGTTGCTCATTGTTTTTTTACATATTTTGGAAACTACTATTTATTTTTTTATTATTATTTTTACTACTTTTTACACTATATTCATTATTTTTTCACTTTTTTCCATCACATCAGTTATACCTTTTCACTTTTTCTATCACATCACTTATACTTTTTCACTTTTTCTATCACATCACTTATACTTTTTCACTTTTACTTTAATTCATGTGCCCAAAAGCAACGAACAACTTATAGCGGGACGGAGGGAGTAGAATTTATAATATATTTATAATAATTTTAGTCAAACATTTTTTAGTATTGTAAGTCTTGTCTGTCTGTTATGGTATCAATTTGGGTTCATATATATGTGGTGGATTGAGAAAGTTGCTATTTTCATTGGAATTTGGAGAAAATTGCAGTTTATAACTTTAATGAGCTTAAGTGCCTATTTGCAAACTCAACATAAAAAGTAAGTATTTTTTTTTTTAAATTACTTAAAACATATTTTCAAGATAAAAATTACTTAAAACGTATAGAATTGGTCCTGTTCATTATTTTCAAGATCAAAACTGCAATTTCTTTTTTGGACTAAGACTGTAATTATTGCTCATTCTCGCTCTTTGATCAAAAGTGCAAGGAAAAAGTTATGAGACTAAATTTTTTTTTTAAAATAACAATTTTGAAATGAATTCATTCTTTTAAAATGAAATTTTTCTATAAATATTTACTTCCATTATGATAAAGGACAACAATGGCAAGTAAAGTGGAACTCGCTATAATTATAAATAGCACAATTAGTGGTAAAATTATTTGTGTATAGTTATTTTTTCAAAAAAAGAAAAAGTATATTTATTAATTACATGAGAGAGAAAATTAAAAAGAGTATTTCTAATATTTGATGTATCTGTTAAACAAACAAAAAAATATTCAGATAGTAAATTTATTAAAGAGGTTAGTGTGAATTGGCTCTATTTCTTTTTTGATAGCACACCCATCGGGCAATTTTATTACGAGTAAGTCTCTTGTGTATCCTATAATTTTAAAAAAAAATTAAAAATTAAATTATTTATTATTAAAAAGTTATAAAAATTATTAATAAAAAATTATACTATTAAAAAAATATTTTTTAATAATAATATATATTATTTTTAATAATATTTTATATAATTTTTTAAAAATTAATTTGAATTGCATGATGTAAGATGAAGACTATTATATTTTGAGATATAGCATAAGGCCTCGTTTGGTAAGTAAGAAAAGGTTCTGAGAAAAAAGGTTTATGATGTTTTCATGAATACCAAACACCATATACATTTTCTTGGATGCCCGACCCTTTTCACGGTCAGACCTCCTCCCTGCCGTTTTGTGCAATTTCAACGCACAACTCCTGAAACCATATCGGGCCATTTTATTGAGATTATATTTTTGGTTCGGAACAGTGTTTTAACAAAACGCCAGAAATTGGCCACCAACAGCACGTCGGGTCAATTTCGCTGCTGGAAAAACTAGAACGAGATAAGGTCATGTGTCTCTCGCCGGAAATTCACCAAAACTCCTTCGCCGGAAAGAGTGGAAGGACGCGCCGGTATCTATGGCGAAATCCACCGTCCATCGCCGGAAAGAGGAGAAGGAGAGAAAATCAAGAAGTCTTTTCTCCATCGTAGCACACCCCAACAGACGCGCAGAAATCTATGGCGAAATCCACCAGAATTCGTCCACAGAATTTAGGCCATGCAGTAGGCAAATAGGTTGCTAGTTTCAACTTCCTTTAATCTGCAAACTTCACAGAATTTAGGCTAGATTATTAAGAAAATAAATGGGCCTTGAAATACAATTTTATGGGCTTTCAACTTGCAGGAAATAAATGAAAATTTGTGCATCAAGTTTAATTCAATGGGCCACTTAATTAGCCAAATTAATTTTCTCCTCATTTTTTCAAATGTTGGACTTGAGTAATAATTCAACAATTAATTCATTAATCCAAATCAATTTTCCTAAAAATTATAAAATAATTAAAATTTTCAATTAAGCTCAATTAATCCAATTACAATATGCAATATGTTAGGTTTTGTGCCACGGATTAGTCTTGTATGCACCAGTTACACGATGCAACTCAAGTTCATTTTTAAAAAGTTAAACAGTTTATAACTGAAAAGTTAAACAATTTATTACTGAAAAGTTAAACTATGAAATATATACTTTTCAGTAATAAATTGTTTTAACTTTTCAGTTATAAACTGTTTAATTTTAAAAAAATGAATTAGAGTTGCACCGTGTAACTGGTGCACAGGAGACTTACTCTTGTGCCACTGATGTATTTCATATTTCAACATTTTATACTTGCTGAGATTTACCTATGGACACGCTTTGATCATCCATTAGGTCGATAGGTCAACGGGCCAATACAGCCAACTCTTGTTCTACTCTGTAAACCTTAATTCAAAGCAACTTTTATCATATTATTCTGAGGAAACCTTCAAAAAAATTGCTCATATTCCTTCCTGAAAACCTTAGAGATCTCAAAGTGGACTCTAGAAACAAACATACCTTAAATGCCATTATTAATTTGATTGAATAGGAAGAAAGCACGTGGACTCCTTCCTTCAATGCTAGTAAGGTGTCCGATGTGAAAATATAATAAGTGTGGGAAGACTATATAAATAACCAGTGCGTAGATCTCAATGAATAAATAAGTTGCAAGTAGAAAATTTCTTGAATTTCATGATTCTGTTCAAACGCAATTATCCAGCATTGTTACCTCATATTGAAGCTCTCAAGTTAAGGTTTTCTCTCCATTTCTTGTATGCTTTAACTTTATTTTGGAATTATTTGGTTAGATATGTAAAATATGTATACCTTGAAAGATGTACACCGTGCTACTTTTATTGATTGGATTCTTTTTCTTCTCCTACTTTATTCTGTTAAAAAATATATTTGTGTTACCATTGGACACGCTTTTGATCATCCATTGGGCCGATAAGTCAAAGGGAACTCATCCACCATTTCAATCAGTGCTACTATTGTTCTACTCTGTAAACCTTAATTCAAAACAACTATTATCATATCATTCCGTGGAAACCTTCAATAAATTGCTTACTTTCCTTCTTAGAGATGGCAGCTTATGCGGCGTTGGTTTGTCTTATGAACAACATAGAGCACATCAAGATTCATCCTCCAGTTTCAACTCTGTTCCATGAGGAACAGCTGGAATCCATTGTCCGAAGGGTTGAATCCATGCTGCTCTTTGTAGAGAGATTTAATAATTCCAGTTATGGAGGTAGCAACGATGAAGTTGAAGACTTGGAGAAGCAGATAACGTCTGTAGCTCATTCTGCTGAAGATGTTATTGAATCCCACATTGTGGATCACATTCTTCCTCAACTTATGAGTCAAACCCCTGTTCCCGATTCAACTGATGCACTGATTCAATCCCCCACTGCTGTTGGTAGATCCGGTATTCCCCTAGTGCTCGATCTAGAGAAAATCATTCAAGACATGGATTATGTAAGGGATATTGTCATGAAGGTTAAGTTGCCTGCAGAGCCTTCCAGGCCTGATGTTTCATCAAGACCTCCTGCCGCTGGAAAGAGTAACATGGTGGGATTTGACGATTATTTTATTCAACTTTTGGACCAGCTCACTGGAGATCAACGCGATCAACGAATCATCCCCGTAGTTGGTATGGGTGGAGTGGGTAAGACTACTCTAGCAAGAAATGCTTATGATAGTTTGAATATTGTTGATCACTTTGATGTTCGGTCTTGGGTTGCCATATCTCAAACATACAACGTGAGAAAAATCCTTTTAGAAACACTTTCTTGCCTAGGACAATCCGAACGCGAAATGGATAAAAGAACAGATCATGAATTAGGCGAGCAGCTGCATAGAACTTTATTTGGTAGGAGATATCTGATCGTATTAGATGATATGTGGAGTATTGAAGCATGGGATAGGATAATGCTTTACTTACCTAATAACAGCAATGGGAGTCGAATTCTAGTAACTACTAGGATATCTGATGTCGCTAATCATTTTGGCTCCATGCGACTTGAGTTGGAAATGCTTGATGAGGATCAAAGTTGGGAGCTATTCTGTGACAAGGTTTTTCCTCAACAAGTTTGTCCTCCCGAATTGGAGGAAATTGGAAAGAAGATTGTTACAAGATGCAAAGGACTTCCCCTATCAATTGTTGTGATTGGGGGGCTTCTTGGAAGTATCTCTATGACACAAGACCAGTGGGAGAGTGTGGAAAAGGATATAACATCAATACTGAATACAACCAACGACAATCAGTGCTTCAAGTTGTTATCTTTGAGTTATAGTCACTTACCTGCTCATCTAAAACCGTGTTTTCTGTACATGGGAATATTTCCAGAAGACGACGAAATCCAAGTGTCCAAACTTGTCAAACTTTGGGTAGCGGAAGGATTCATAAAACCAAATAAAGACCAAAGTTTGGAAGAAATTGCTGAGAGTTACATAAAGGATCTTGTTGGCAGAAATCTCATTTTTGTTCATAGTCTTGGATGGAGTGGGAAAGTGAAAACGTTTTGCATTCATGATCTTCTAAGTGACCTGTGTATCAGGGTAGCTGAGAGAGAGAAGTTTCTTTACATGGCAAGTGAGCTTGGCACACCACGAGAACTGGACACGCAGTGCCGCGTTATAATCCGTGGAAGCACAAATGAGGAGGGGCACTACAATAGTCGAGTCTTGGATACTTCAGAAACAAAGTCTCTTCCCCGTTCACTAATAATCAATCAAGACAGACAGGTGCATGTCAAATCTAGAATGTTGAGAGTATTGGTCAGGGTTTACAGTGAACCCAGAGACATCATATTCCAACAAGTTAATATGCGGTTCCTTGCCCAAGAACACGACCATTGGTTGGATGAGGGGATTTATTCTTGGCATCTTGATGAAGGGATCTACTCTTGGCATCTTCCTTCCTCAATCTCCTTACTCTGGAATGTGCAAACGTTAATTATCAAAGGCATAGTTCGCAAAGTTTATGCACCGTCTGAAATTTGGAAGATGCCGCAACTTAGGCATCTTATGTTTAATTTCATAGATCTCCCTGAACCTCCCTCAGGTGATTCCATTGTCCTGCATAACCTACACACACTTAGGAGGGTGGTAAACTTCATGTTTACTGAGGAGGCGTGTAAAAGAATGCCCAACATCAAGAAACTGCATGTATATTATGTTGATTTCTCAAGAAACTGCAGCAACTTTGTCTTGTTTAGCAAACTTGAGTCTCTTCACTACAAGTTCCACTGTAAGCTAGAACGAGATGATTTGTTGCAGTCTTTCAAGTTCCCGAATTCACTCAAGAAATTGACGCTAGAAAAGTTTCGACTCCAATGGAAAGACTTGACAGTGATCGGTTCGCTGCCTCATCTTGAAGCTCTGATATTAAAGAATTCAAGTGCAGGCCCCTACTGGGATCCTGTTTCGGGGGAGTTCCTTCGCCTAAGATATCTCCGGATTGTTGATTCTGATTTGATTAGCTGGAATGCAGACGACACCCACTTCCCGGTTCTTGAGAACCTTGTTCTTGAACATTTAACCTATTTGAAGGAGATCCCTTCAGGTGTTGGAGATATACAAACACTTGAATGGATTTCTTTGGCTTACTGCACTCATTCTTGTGCTTTGTCAGCAGTTATGATACTGGAGGAGCAAAAGAGCCTCGGGAACGAAAGGCTCCAAGTTACTGTTCGTTTTGAGAGTGAATGGGGAGTAGGGGAGTTCATGGAACGGGTGGAAGAGGAGGGCTTAGCAGGCCTCGATTTCCAGATTGATGCTGCTTGGGATTGGTGATCATCCATTTCTCTCCGAGGGTTGGAGAAATATTCAGGCTTCCAATTTTTTATGAGTATGAAGAATGGTTCTCATATCTTCCTCCATTCAAGACACTCTTTTTCTGTAAATGTCCGGTGATTTTGGGCAAAATCATCCAATAGGTAGTGTAAATGTCGTCGTTGTAACTCTAAATCAATTTGGGTTCATCGATCAAGTTATTTTCCTTAGGTTAAGGAGCTCTTTTATTAAAATTTGGAATCTGTCATGACCGTTGATTTGGTAGTAGGTTTGTACAAGTTATATTTAATGTGAAAGATAAAGTTAATGTATTGGTATTGAATTTTGTGAAAATAGGGGTGTACATTTATTATAGGGCAAAACCATTTAATTATTGTCGCAAATCTTGTCATTTTATAGCTATCGATTTGGGTCCATATATAGGACTGAAGCATTCTGCATAAATAATTTCTGATCCTCCTATTGATGTTGGCAATATCCTGGATTTTTATTGTTTTTTTCCACTACCAATCTTGTGTTCATTCTATAATAAAGTCCAATTAATTGAGGCAAAAATGTTGCAACTCTTGGCAATGTCATCGTTTATCACTGTAACTCTTGGCAACTTAGACTAATGAAACAAGCCTTATTTGGTCGAAAGAAATTGATGACTACGTACGGCTATGCAATGCTACATGCTATTTCAATATCACCTAGAAATTGAACCGAATCGAGCCGATTATTTTGGTTGGCGATAGATCTTCACTCAATGCATTGATTTAATGCGTCTAGTCTAAGATACCTCAAAATTGAAAGCTGTAAATTGATTAGCTGCGATGCAGATAATACACCATTTACCCTTGTTTTTCCAGTAAACTCATCTAACTGTTTTTTTGCTAACCTCATCAGTCTTACCGTATCATGGGAAGGGCCACTCCCTTGCATCTTTCTTACACATAAACACCGTTGAAGAGAAACAAAAGATTTGTTTGGATCTTCACTCAATGCATTGATTTTTAATGGCTCAGATTGGCGATGGATTCATTTTTTTGTTAGAGTTTTTTGCATTTGTGTGTGAACCGAATGTATAAGAATAGGGGATGAATTTTAGGTTGTTAATGTTTTCATTCTAATGTGTTTGTGAATTTTATTAATATTTTAAATTGTTAATAGAATAATTAAGATTTAATTTATATTTTTCATTTCAAATCTTAACTTACTTAATTATTTGTCATTATACTTTTATTTGATCGATACGTTAATAAGTTAGCAAGTCACATCATGTCAAGTCAACATGTGTAGCCGGAAATGTCCAGTCAGCATGCCAAAACGATGTTGTTTTGTAATTTCGACAACAATTTGGAATATAAATTTTACGTTTGTAAAAAATTGGGAATACACTTGTACATTTAATTTTTTTGGGATTATTTTAAGAAAGATAAAATATTGTGAGAGTAGGGATGAAAGAAATTGTGGGTGGAGCAACAGAGCCTCGGGAATGAAAGGCTAAAGTTCGTTTTCGAGTGAAGGGTAAGTTCATGGAACGGGTCGAAGAAGGCCTCAATTTTCAGACTGATGCTGATCGGTGATCATCCATTTCTCTATTGAAGAATGGTTCAATATCACAATGCTACATGCTATTTCAATATCACCCAGAAATTGAACCGAACCGAGCCGATTATTTTGGTAGGTATCATGGTTCAACAAGTATCTCGTTTTGATTCGATTCGTGAACCGAACTGAACATTGTCCACATTAAATAACAAAGTTGTAGAAGAAGGTGAGAATCCAATGCTCTTTAACAATAATTTCAAAGCAAGGTGCTAATGGTGCAGCCACATCAGATTCTACCGTCTGAAATTTGGAAGTTGCCGCAACTTAGGCATCTTATGTTCAATTTCATAATTCTCCCTGTCCCTCAAGTGAAGCCATTGTCCTGCATAACCTACACACACTTAGGAGGGTGGCAGACTTCATGTTAACTGAGGAGGCGTGTAAAAGAATGCCCAACATCAAGAGACTGTATGTATATTGTGGTGGTTTCTCGATGAATGTCAGCAACTTTGTCTTGTTTAGCAAACTTGAATCTCTACATCAGTTCGAGTTTCTGCCGAGACGAAATAATCTGTTGCAGTCTTTCAAGTTCCCGAATTCACTCAAGAAATTGATGCTACAAAGTTTTCTGACTCCAATGGAAAGACTTAACAGTGATTGGTTCGTTGCCTCATCTTGAAGCCCTGATATTAAAGAGTTCAATTTCAGGGGAGTTCCTTCGCCTAAGATATCTCCGGATTGATAGTTCTGATTTGATATGCTGGAATGCAGACGACACCCACTTTCCAGTTCTTGAGAACCTTGTTCTTGAATGTTTGATATATTTGAAAGAGATCCCTTCAGGCATTGGAGATATACAAACACTTGAACGGATTTCTTTGGCTTACTGCACTCGTTCTTCTGCTTTGTCAGCAGTCGTAATATTGGGGGAGCAACAGAGCTTTGGGAACGAAAGGCTCCAAGGTAAAGTTCGTTTTCGAGTGAATGGGTAGTAGGGGATTCATGGAACGGGTAGAAGAAGAGGAGTTCGCAGGCCTCAACTTCCAGATTGATTTTGATAGGTGATCATCCATTTCTCTCCGACGTCGGAGAAATCAGGCTTCAAATTCTTTACCAGTCATGTTTTATGAGTACGAAGAATGGTTCTCATACCTTCCTCCATTACTACAACAAAAATGGAATTTTGCGACACTTTCTTCGGGACATATTTTTTATGAATGTCTCGAATTATTATCTTTGAGACACTTAATTAATTTTGCTAATTTACCTAAATTTTTAGGGGCATTTAATAAGATATTCCTTAAAATTGAATTAGGCGGTTACTTTAAAAAATTGGAGATTTTCACTTTTGGCTTCCCTCTTTCCTTTTTCTTTTGAGGAATTTGGTTTCCCTCGTAAGTATAGGGAGTTAGGGCTAGTTAGTATTAACTTCATCTTCTCCACGGCGCTGCCCCAAATTCACATATCCATTATCTCTAGGTTTTATCCACCCTCTCTGCTCACTTTTTCATCCACGATCTTCGTCCGTTAGAAGAAGAATTAGAGTGATCGACTCCACGATCTGGTCCGTCATAATAGGAATCGGAGTGGCCCTTTCCCAGCGTTCATGTCACGATCCTGGTCTGTTAGAAGTGAAATCGGAGTGGCCCTTTCCCAGCTTCCAAGCACGCCAACCAACTTTGGTTTCATCTCAGTTTCCGGTGAGTTACTCTTGTATATCATTAATTTTCCATTATTGAAGCCTTGATTCACCTTGATAATTAGTAGAATGTTTTTAAACAAATTAAAAATAATCAAAATTTTGTTGAAATTTTACAATTGTTTATTTGGGAGCGGATCCCCTCTTGTTATGACTTTCTCAGCTAAGAAAACTTTCATCAGCCTTAATACGAAGTCTTCTTTTTAGTGCTAGAACACTAGAACAAAGTCATGATGTTAAAAATGTGGCTTCACAAATATATTCATCTATCAGTTCATGCAATTTAGTTTTATTTGTTTCCTTCCCCACAGTGAATTTTCTCTTTAATATCTCCTGCCTCTGTTCACCAGACTTCATTTCCCCTGATGTTTATAAGTTCATGCAATTCATTTTATTTGTTTTCTTCTCCAATCGTGTTCTGAATCTTTCTCATTCCTTCCTGTTTAACAGGCTTCATTTAGTAATTTATAATGTCAATTTTCCTTGAGGCTATCTAGTAGTAGCAGCAGGTTACAAATTTAACTGTAAAGGCACTACTCTGTAGATTAGGGGAAATTAACGTTATAAAGCCTAATTGGAAAACTTGATACATCACAACGTTTTTTATAGTCTGGAAATAAAATTGTGTATTAATTGGTTAATGTCAATCAAGAAAAAAATACAAGCATCTGATGGTCTTGATTGCGACGCTGCCATAAATCTGGAGGTTTTACTATCATATATAAGTTGGAAGTAGCCATTGAGTTTATCTTCATTTCATAATATTAATTTTTTCATTTCATCCCAAGGTTTGGTTTGCCGCTGATGTTAACTAAACATATTAAGTGAAACCACATAATTTTGTGTTCTCTTATTTGTTGATTTGTTTATCTTAATTTTTGGCTCATTTTATATAATATTATAAAACATGTTGATTGACATTTAAATTTTCCAGTAGAGATTGTCTTTTGTTAGCATTGCTATGACATTCGTTATGGGTTGTTTTTTTTTTCCTACTGATAATTGATTGGTTCTTGCTAGTGTTAGGAATATGGGTTCTCTTTGCATCCAAATTGTTGAGGCCTTTTATTGTATTTTATGGCATAATAACTTGGTCATCATCAGTTATAATAATCTGGCAACGAATGGGTATAAACAGGTGTACAATAGTATTGTCACATTATATGGTAATACATGTATGCATGTAAGCAATATTGGTCATTAAGTAGTAAATCAATTAAGTTGCATGTCACTGACTAATTTCAAAGACTGTAACAGTGAAAATAAAAGAGCAAACCATCTCATCCTGTCAACCATTGTTTTCTCTAAAAAAAAATGAACATCCTTTATGTAGTATAACATGCTTCAGTTATCACAAAAGGCTTTAGTTTTACATTTAATGTTTTGCTTTAAAATGACTTTTTGCATAACATTTTAAGATTCTAATTTACTTCTAGAAGTTGCTTAGCAATTAGGCTTACTCCTCGTGATAATAACAGAACTTGGTGCATATCTTACTAGTAAGACCCCACAAATAATAACACGAAAATTTGATTACTTTATTTTGAGGAATTGATTGTACTATTACGTTTTTCTTATTAACTTGTTGGAAAATAAAGTCTAGCATACCAAATGTATATTCGCCATTGATTAATGTAATAATGAGTGAATTAAATTTAGCCAATGGTGAATATTGTACACCATGAAAATGCTCCTTTAAAGGCAGCAATACAAGTCTTTATCGCATGTTTTGATTTCATGTTGCAACTGTATCTGAGTGTAAATGTATTGATGAATGTAGTAAATTTTGTTGGTTTGCAAGAATTATAGAAATGTGTCTTTTTGAGAGTATACATATAAATACATATGTGAATTAAATCATTGATTGTTCTCTTAATTTGTCCTGTGTATTACCATAATCTGTTTCTTTGAGCTTGTTCATTTGCTAATACATAGTGGAACTGTGATATCTTTGTTAATACTCATTTAACTTGGTTAACATGGATTGATTTACTGATTTATTTTAGGATTTGATTGTAATTAGTGTAGATATACGTGTGGATGTTGTAGCAAAAACAACTTTGCTGCCATCTTATGGTGGTTCTATTGGAGGACAACAAATTCCAGGTTAGTTAATCTCTTTCGATTTGATTCTTATATATTTCCTTGTCGATATGATCTATATTCAGCATAGTATTGTGTAATTATATCTATTGTTTTATAATCTTTGCATCTATTCCTTCTCTCTTTTATTGTTATTGTGTTGCAGGACTTGTTACAGAACATTAAAAGTTGATAAATCTGAAAGTTCAATGGATTAAATATATCAACTATGTGACTGTGAGTCTTTTCTTCCTATTGTTTTTGGTTCTCCTCTCTGTTATTAATTTTATAACACTCTTTTTAAATATTTATTGATATAAATTTTTATAACTTAAGGATAGTTTAAATATTACACAAATATTACACCAGTTATTCCGACGAGCAAGGAGATATAAAAGTTATGTATCAAACTTTTCTTTGTGGTCAATATGTGCTAGTTAAGTTTAAGAAGAATTCTCTAATCTACTTTGGATATATTGTTTCCTTTATATTTATAAAATGTGCAGGTTATCTTCGAAAAAGATGAAAGTTGATGCAAGATCTTGATGGAATAAAAGCACTCAACCTCAAAGACCTTTCATGAAGATGGTGTCATTTTTATATTTTTTATTCTGTAGAAATAAAGCTACGACTATTTTTATTTATTTTTTGTATTTTGGACGTGAAGGATAGGACTTAGTTTTATGCCTATTGTTCATTTGGATTGTTTGACTATTGAGTTGTTAAACAACATTATTCCTAATAAATTTTCATTTAATATAAATTTTTCGTGGTTTACATGAATTGTAGTGTTTATATATGTAATGTGATATATATGGTTGTATTTTTGTTGAATATAGAGATAAAAATCTGATATATATATACAAGATACATATAAGTGCCTCAATATAAAAATTAGGGGCAAATTTTCTTTAATACTAATTTTCATCTAAATACACTAACAAGTGCCTCATGATATTAATTTAGGGGCAAAAATACAATCTGATACTACATATTAATATATGTCTGGAAATTATTTTAAGGCATAAGTAAGTGTCTCGATATTTTATTTAAAGGCACAAAATAGTGTCTATATATACTTATCGTCAAAAGTTTAAACTTTTTACCAGCACTTATATGTGTCTTGAGAGTTTATCTCGGAGCATATATAAATGTTTAGAAAACTATTGATGTCGAGACACTTAAAAAAGTGCCCCTAACTCTATTGGGACACACTACTTAGAGGCACATGTGATAAGTGTCCCAAAAATCATAAGAGCCCCAATAGGATACATAACGGGACACTTTTTAGTGTCTAGAAAGCTATTTTTTGTTGTAGTAGACACTCTTTTTCTGTAATTGTATGCTTCAATTTTATTTTGGAATGATTTGGTTTGCTTGACATTTTTCATATGTATGCATTGCTTCTTTTGAACCTAGAAAGATGTTCCAAGCGTATTATCAATGTGCTACGTTTATAGATTGGATTCTTTCTTTTGATTTTATTTCTATTAATATATGTTTTGTGTCACAGATGATCACATTTGTGTTTCACATTAGATTTTCGTTTTTTATGTTTTATACTTATTGCGATTTAAATAATATGAAGTGGATAAGAATGAACTTGTTTAATTATTTCAAAACCCACTTCTACTTTAAAAACTTGCTTCATATAATATACCATATAACTTAATATTTTATTACATATGGACACGTTTTGGTCATCCATTGGACCAATGAGTCAATGGGAACTCATCCGACATTCCTATATATTGTAAACTGCCAATCGATGATATGCTAGTCTTCTTCAACTCTGAGAACCCAAAATAAAAAATAAAAAATACTGAGCGACTTTTCTCATATTATTGCATGAAAACCTTCCATAAATTGCTTATAGAAACTTCATAAATATTAGATTATAGAGATGGCAGCTTATGCAGCGTTGGTTTGTCTTATAAACAACATAGAGCACATCAAGAATCATCCTCACGTTTCCACCTTGTTGGTCGAGAAACAGCTGGAATCCCTTGTCGGAATTCTTGAATCCTTGCTTGTTTTTGTGGAGAGTTATAGTTCTTGTGGAGGTGGCGGAGATGAAGCAGAAGACTTGGAGAGGCTAATTGCATCTGCAGCTCATGCTGCTGAAGATGTAATTGAATACCACATTGTGGATCAGGTTCTTCCTGAAGATATGATCCAATCCTTCATTGCTGAACAAATTGCTGCTGAATCCATTGATACTTTAATCGAGTCCATCACTAGGGACCTAATGTCTGCTAATTCAAGAAAAGATATAATTCAGTCCCACATTATGGATCAAATTGTTGCTAGATCAAATACTGTGCTAGAAAGGCTGGATCTTCGGAAAATCATTCAGGACATGGATTCTATAAGGGAAAAGGTTATGAAGGTTGAAGAGGAAAGAGGATGCAAAGTTGAGTTGTCTCCTGCATCTTCCATTCCTTTAGCTGCATCAAGTGCTCCTACTGCTGGAAAGAGTAGTATGGTGGGATTTGATGGTTATCTGACTCAACTTCTGGACGGGCTCACCAGCTATCAACCGGATCGACAAATCATCCCCATAGTTGGTATGGGTGGACTAGGTAAGACTACGCTTGCTAGAAATGCTTATGATAGTTTGCTTGTTGTGCAACACTTTGATGTTCGTGCTTGGGTTACTGTATCTCAGACATACATTGTGAAAGAGATCATTTTCGAAACTCTTTCTTGCCTGGAAAAATCCAAACATGGAAAGGATAAAAAAACGGAACATGAATTAGGCGAGCAGTTGCATAAAACTTTGTATGGTAGGAGATATTTGATCGTATTAGATGATATGTGGGATATCGAGGTGTGGGACAGGATAAAGTTTTTCCTTCCAGATAACTGCAATAGGAGTCGAATTGTGGTAACTACTAGGATATCAGACATCAGTAATCATTTTGGCTCCTTAGGAACTGGATTGAATTTTCTAGATGAGGTTCATAGTTGGGAGCTATTTTGTGAGAAGGTGTTTCCGCAAGAAGTTTGCCCTCGCGAATTAGAAGAAATTGGAAAGAAAATTGTTAGGAAGTGCAGAGGACTTCCCCTAGCAATTGTTGTGATTGGTGGGCTTCTTGGAAGTTTATCCAGGACAAAAGATCAGTGGGAGAGTGTGGAAAAGGATATGACATCAATGCTGAATACAGCAAATGACAATCAGTGCTTAAAGTTGTTATCTTTTGAGTTATAATCACTTACCTGCTTGTCAAAAACCATGTTTTCTTTACATGGGAATGTTTTCCGGAGATGATGTAATCCATGTCTCTAGACTCGTTAAGCTCTGGCTTGCGGAAGGATTCATAAAACCAAATAAAGACCAAAGTTTGGAAGAGATTGGAGAGGGTTACGTCAAGGATCTTGTTGATAGAAATCTCGTTTCTGTCCATAGTCTTCGATGGAATGGGAAAGTGAAAACATTTAGGGCTCATTTGGTTCGTAAGATAAAAGTATCTATCCGTCAAAAACATGCATGTTTTTTACGGATAGATACTTTTATCTTACGAACCAAATGAGCCCTTAGGATTCATGATCTTGTAAGAGACTTGTGTATCAGGGTTGCTGAGAAAGAGAAGTTTCTTTGTGTCACAAGTGATCTTGGCACACCATTAGATCAGATGGGCAGGCAGCGTCGCTTTTTAATCTCTGGAAGCACACGTCGCAAGGATAAGTACCATTACGCTCTAGTCTCCGATACTTTGAAACCAAAATCACTCGCCCGTTCTCTGATATTCAATCATGGCAGTCGACTGGTGCATGTTAAATCCAGATTGTTGAGAGTATTGGTCGGAGTTCACTGCACAAGCAGAGACATCATTTTCCAGCAAGTTAATTTGCTGTTCCTTGCCCAAGATTATAGCCTTTTGCCGGGAGATGGGATATTTTCTTACCACCTTCCTTTCTCAATCTCCCTACTCTGGAATGTCCAGACATTGATCATCACACGAGGAGTCCACAGAGTTTATGCGCCGTCTGAAATCTGGAAGATGCCACAACTTAGGCATCTCAAGTTCAAATGCATGCATCTCCCTGAACCTCCCCTTAGTGATGCTGCCATTGTCCTGCATAACCTACACACACTAGAGAGGGTGGACAACTTCAGATTTAGCGACGAGGCGTGCAAGAGAATGCCCAACATCAAGAAACTGCATGTCTATTATGGTAGACACTCCAGGAATGCTGTCAACTTTGCCTCATTCAACAGACTTGAATCTCTACACTATCAGTTTGATCATGAGCCGGGACGAAATAAGATTGATGCTGTCAACTTATTCCGAGGAACGGGTGGACGAAGAGGGCTTAGCAGGCCTCAATTTTCAGATTGATGCTGATAGGTGATCATCCATTTCTCAGTTTTCAGATTGAAGAATGGTTCTCATATCTTCCTCCACTCAAGACTCTCTGTTTCTGCAAATGTCCAGTGATTTCGGGCAAAGTCATCAAATAGGTAGTGCAAACCTTGTCAATGTTGCAACTGTATGTTAATTTCGGTTCATCAATTAAATTATTTTCCTTAGACTAAGGAGCTTTTTCATGAAAATTTGGAATATGTTATGACCGTTGATTTGGCAGTATGCTTGTGAACCGAGTTCGTGTGTAGTATAAAATTGATGCTATTAGAAGCATTCACTATCACAGATTTTAAACCAAGAAGAGAGCACGTGGACTCCTTCCTTCAATGCTAGTAAGGTGTCCGATGTGAAAATATAATAAGTGTGGGAATAATATTTAAATAACCAGTGCGTAGATCTCAATGAATAAACCATTAATTATTTGAAATATGATAAACCAGTTGCCTGAAAACCATTCATTATTTACGTTCTGAAACTTAGTTGAGAGTAAGGTAAGGGAGAAGGCATAGCAGCATCGATTGGGCCGAGAAGTCAAAGGTACTGGAGGAGCAACAGAGCCTCGGGAATGAAAGGCTCCAAGTTAAAGTTCGTTTTTATAAAAAACGGGAAGTAGGGGAGTTCATGGAACGGGTGGAAGATGAAGGCTTAGCAGGCCTCAATTTCCAGATTGATGCTTTTTGGAGTTGATGATCATCCATTTCTCTCCAAAATCAGCCTTCAAATTCTTTACCGGTCATGTTTTATGAGTGTGAAGAATGGTTCTCATATCTTCTTCCATTCAAGACACTCTTTTTCTGTAAGGGTATGTTTGTTTTGAGACTAGCACGGATGGACGTAGGACTTTGCGATCACGTCTCTACACGAGTTTGGGATGTAACATCCGGATTTCACATCCCAAACTCAATCCATACCTAAAAATACCTATTAAACCTATTATTACTCTTTCCAACACAACACTCATAAAATACCTATTATACCTATTATTATACCTATAATATCAATCATTATCACACTTTGATTTGACATAAAGTAACATCCTACCCTACTAAAATCCCAAAACAAACACACACTTTTACTATTCATCAAGGTTTTCACATCTCAGGATTTTAAAGTCATGACTTCCCACGACCCCCTTAATCCCAAAACAAACGTACCCTAAATGTCCTGCAGTGTATGGGCTGGGCTGGGCTAGAAAAATAGTGACCCGAAAAAAATTGGGTCGTTTTGGCCCAGCACGTTTAGTCCAGCGGGCCAAATGGGCTTGGCCCGGTGGGCCGAGGGCTGGCCCGTTTGGCCCGTTTAGCCCGGTAAAATAAAATTTATTTTTAAATAATATAATTAAATTTATTTTAAAATAATGGATTCTAAGACTTTTGGGCTTTGGCTTGTACTGTTTTCATTTTTCAATACACCTCATAATTCAACAAACCCTTGTTTCCTAATTTCCAATAGGAGAACACACGACGCCCCCTCTTCTCTACTTATGAACTGCTTTTATTATATTAGGACACTAGAACTATGAGTAATGATCTTTATTTCTTTTTTAATTTATGTTTGAATTTGTGGTTTTAGTTCTATTTATATTTGTGTTGTTGGTTTGTGGATTGTAAAAGTATAAATTAATAGTAGTGCAACAATGATTATAGTATAATTTTTAAAATTATTATTTTAAATAAATGGGCAGGGATGGCCGGTTAGCCCGTGGGCTATATTGGGCTGGGCTGGGCTCAATTTTTATAGGCCCGACGGAAAAATGGGCCGGCCCGACCCGACCCGTGAACATCAGTTGGCCCGGTGGGCTGGACTGGCCCGACCCGGCCCGTTTGCCAGCTCTACCCACCATTCATCCTTACCAAAAAGTCAAAAACAGCCTATCAGCGCTAATCACTTAAGAGCCTCTATTCAAATAAGCCACTGTAATCATCATAACCATCCATAATTTTGCTTCTGCTTTATCTTAATCT
>JAPKLY010001273.1:0-20492 GCA_026898435.1 Prunella vulgaris
CAAGGTGCAGCCGGTCCCTCTGGTACACGACCTGATCAGAGGCCTATTTTTCAACGGGTTGATCAGTGTCCACCAGCGACCGAGGATGACAGTGAACAGAGGAGAAGGCGTGAAGAGCGTGGAAAGCAGAAGCTGACTGATCGTTTGGGGCCAAAGATGGCAGACCGGTTGGGTTTGCAAGGTGGAAAAGCACGGAGCGTGGTGGACAAGTCAAGTCATGGAACTCCACAAAGCAGACCTATGGAGCGACGAGATTATAGATCGCATGACCAACCCCTGTCGACCCCCAAGTAGAATACCGGAAGTAGACCAAAGAAGAATGAATAAAGAGCCAGAAGCAGACCAAAGATTAGAGAAGACAGTATACAGTCTGAGAAAATTTACGTTGGCCGGCGGCGGAGAAGCTCGGCCCTAAAGGCGTATTAAAGGCCAGTATGATTCCAGTGAGGTCACACCCGAGTGACCGGGTATCCGGCTCCCCTCGCCCAGAGCCAGAGGAACGGCCACCCTGTCCAGGTATAGAGGCTTCGGATGAAATCTTATGGTCAATGAAGAGGGCCATCGAAGACCTTCAGGCCAAAGTCTCGTTACTCCCGGAAGGCAGTTCAGCAGTACAGATCCCAGTTTTACCCCTATCAGCAGCAATACTTTTGTCACTGATTTAGCCGAAGATTCAGTTCCCGGCTTCTAATTTTTATGAAGGGACTTCAGACCCAAAAGTGCATGTGTCTAAGTTTACTGATTACATGATTTCTATGGGAGCGTCTGATGCTACCCAATGTAGAAACTTTCCCCTTACACTTGGAGATCATGCACACCGTTGGTTTACAGCGATGCCCCCTGCATTGATAACTTCTTTCATGCAATTGAGCCTAGACTTTTTATTACATTTTTTTGGAGCAGCGTCCTGTTTTACCCAGAAACATCGACTGGCGAATCTTGTCCAGGAACCTGAGGAATCTGATCAACAATTCCTCGAACGGTTTGACAAGATTCTGTTGAAAGGAGAACCAGTCAGTGAAGATACCAAGGTGATCACCGCATGGCGGGTTTGAAGAAGGGTTCAGATCTATGGAAGGAGATGCAGCTTACATGTCCGAAGACTTATGCAGAGTTCCGGAACAAAGCCGAAATTTGTGTGGCCATGCAAGAAGCATTGAGGAAGTCTATGGGAGAAGGTAAGGAAGCACCGAAAGCGACAGTCAAGAGAGGCGGGGGAAGGTATCGAACCCCTGGAAATTTGATATCCTTCGAGGGAGCCGAATTGGCAGAAAGACTTAACCAGGTACTAACCGTGTCCATTGACCATGTCTTCAACGCGGTCAGGAGAAATGGAGCACTACCTCCCGCAAGAAAGCTCAAGGTAGATCCAAAGAGGACAAACGCGAACAAATACTGTGCCTATCATCAGGCAACGGGACATTTCACGAGTGAATGTCAGGATCTACTGAGACAGTTATGGAAATTTTATGAGGAAGGTAAGTTGTCAGAATTTGTGAAAAGACCACCTGGGAAGAGACCGCGTGTGCCCGAACAGAGGACGAATAAAGAGGACAGGGAGAAGTAGGACGAGGAAGAAGCCGGACCGAGACACCGACAAAATCAGCAACCCCCACTCCCCCCGCCAGCACCAGTGCGGGAAGTTTTGATGATGGAACCCGAGGTTGGCCTTGCAGGCGGGTGTACAGATGGAAGGCCACCTCCGTCGAAGAGGCAGAAGAAAGCCGAACTGCGCGCCATTGACCAGATAAAAGAAATTGATGTGGGACCCTCCACCAAGCCTACTGTAGAATTGACATTTTCACAAAAAGACTTGGAAGGGATTATAACCCCATACAATGACTCCCTGGTCATAAGCGCGAATATAATGAATGCACAAGTTCACAGACTGCTGGTCGACACTGGAGCTTATACAAACATCCTGTTCAAGAGCACTTTAGACCAGATAGGGGACTTCGAATCCTAAATTGAAAATTGTAATCACAGGATTATAGAATTCGGGGATACAGATACTATTCCCCTAAGTACCATACGTGTGTCTATTGAACTTGTATCGGCCGACGATCCCAATAGGAGGAGGATGAGGCAAGTAGATTTTGTCGTTGTAGACCAGCCATCCTCCTATAACGGGTTCCTAGGTCGACCTTTTTTGTATGAATTTAAAGCAGCCTGTTCGACATACTACTACTGTATAAAATTCCCGACACCAAATGGAGCTGGCACAATAAAGGGCAATCAAAAGAAAGCCCGAGAATGTTTACTTCAGAACGCGCCATCGGTTTGCTTATGTACACACGATTGCAAGTCCTCCCCCACGTACTGAACTGGAACTTGAGATGTTGAGTGCTTCCCAAGTTGAAGCGGAACCAATGGAAGTTGATAATCCAGTTCACGTACTAGAGAATGTACCCAATCCTGTTTTACAAGCTCTAGTGGAATCAGAGCCTGAGAGGCATCTCGGAGGGGAGCACCCAGACGAATGCCTACTCAGCCAAGATTTCAAACCTACATCAGCAATTCGATTTGCTTTCCTGGCAACCAACAATGAAGCTGAGTACGAGGCACTGATTGCCGGACTCAGACTTGCATTAGCAATTGGGGTTAAGAGGTTACAGATTTTTGGCGACTCATAACTTATAGTATCTCAAGTTCGAGGGGAATTCGAGGCTAAAGATGAACACATGATTCTGTATCAGAAGATAGTGGCTCGTCTGATATCAATGTTTCAACAAGCATATATCGAACAGATACCTCGACTTGAGAACACACAGGACGATGCCTTAGCCCGATTGGCATCCAGCCAGGGGGCAACAGAAATAACAGAAGTCGTCATCACTCGGCTCGACAATCCTTCAACCTTTGATTATCAGATAAATCAAACGTTGAATGAGGGGCAGGAGGTGGACGAGGAAGATGACGACTGGAGGACAGGTTTGAGGAAATATCTGACCACTGGGGAACAACCCAATGATTCATGGGCGGCGGTTCGATTGGTCAAGCAAGCAGCTCGTTACGTAATGATCGACGACCAATTACACAAGAGAGGATTTTCATCACCCCTACTCAAATGCGTTTCACGGAAGCAGGGATGGGAGATTCTCGATGAAATCCACGAAGGCATATGTGGAAGTCATGTTGCAGGATGAGCACTGGCGCATAAAACAATGAGGCAATGGTATTACTGGCCTACTTTGAAAGAAGATGCTATCTCGTTTGCGAAAAAGTGTCACAAATGCCAAGTGTTCGCTCCTAACATCCACATTCCTCCACAAGAGATGAAAGCAGTTTATGGCCCTTGGCCATTCGCCAAGTGGGGTATCAACATCATCGGACCATTCTCACCTGGGAAAGGAAGTGTGAGGTTCGCAGTAGTTGACGTGGATTACTTCACCAAATGGGCCGAAGCCGAATTGCTGGTGACAGTCATTCAGGAAAAAAATATCAATTTTATCTGGAAGAATTTGATCTGCAGATTTGGCATACCTCGATCAATCGTAACTGACAATGGGCCACAATTCAACGTAAAAAAGTCCGAGAGTTCTGTAATACTTGGGGAATAAAAAAGTATTACTCAACCCCATATCACCCACAGTCCAACGGTCAGGTCGAAGCTATCAACAAAATTATCAAGCGAACGTTGAAACTTCGCCTGATGGAAAAAAAAGGAAGCTAGTCGGAAGATCTCCCGGAGGTGTTGTGGTCATACCGCACGTCATTCAGAACAAGAACAGGTGAAACTCCATTCGCAATGGCGTACGCTGTTGAAGCAATGGTACCAGTTGAACTGCAGAATCCAATGTGGCGAGTTTGTATGTATGATGAGAAAGAGAATGATGAAGCCGTCGCGATCGAAAAAGATTTTCTCGAGGAAAAGTGGACGGTGGCAGAAGTACGTAATGCTGCATACAAACAATACGCTACCCGGTATTACAATTTGCGAGTCAAGGCCAGAAGTTTCCAAGAAGGAGATCTAGTCTTGCGAAAAATCCTATCCACTCCACCCGGAAATTTTGGATCAAGTTGGGAAGGACCGTTTCGTGTTTCGCGAAGTTCGTCAAATGGGACTTGCGAATTGGAAGACCTGGACGGGGTACCATCTTCATACACATGGAATGCTGCTCACCTGAAGAAGTTTTATCAGTAAAGGATGTGTAATGTACATTTTGTTTCAGAACTGATAATGAATGTTATAGACGGCCTTTTTTAAGAGGTCGCAGTCTAATTGAAATCGCCTAACTAATATGTGGCTGTAGAGGGTTAATGCGCTCCGAGTGGAGCCACAGCTCTGCTTGTCGAGCACGCTCCTCGTGCAGTGACAAAATGGTATTGTACAATACCAATATGTCCTGCGCCAGTTAGAGCAAAAGCATGCTGTACGCTCTTCTTAGGTTGAAAGGTTACGGCGTTAAAACACCTAATAACTCCCGAATAAGAATCGAGTGTGATGCCCCGAAAGACCATTCACACAGGGACCTGAGTGTGCATCAGATGCTCCTCCAAAGGACGTTATATACGCTCCGGAGGATAGCAGAGTGGATGTACCCGATAATACCGGGACAACACTTCATGCCTGCCAAAGGGACGTGGAATACGCTCCCGCGAACGAAGTGAACGCTTCCTGATGGCCCACTTCCACGTGAGTATCTTATTCGTTACAGCTAAAAAGCTATTCGTAAACGCCAAAAAGAGGCAAAATAAAGCGAATTAAAGACCCGACAGACGCGAAAGGCGACATATAACGATTAGGCATAAATGACATTTCATTAGAGTTCATTAAAAACAAAACGAGTGCATCAGAATAACATCCTTGATTGAAGAAATGGAGTACAGCAGAAAGTGAAAAGTTCGAGCTGAATTGGAAAGAAAAAAGATGAAAGTGCAACAAAAAGCAGAAATGGAGAAGGCAAAACTAATGTCTAAAACAGAAAAGACATCAGGCGAGCATAACAACAACCCTAATCAGTAGCGGGGGTAGCGGTACCAGCAGCATCGGTGGACGGAACCTTGGGAGTCGTATCATCGCCGGGAGGAGTTTGAATGTATGACATGGCAATCTCATTCTCTCTCTCCTGACAACCTTCTTCAGGAGAAGCCTCAGCGGCATCGGCAATTCCAGTGGCCGATGGAGCATCTTGAGCAGGTTGTGGTTGCGGTCGGGGCTGGATGATGGTATATCTTTCTCCAAGGAATCCCAAATCGAACCCAGACTCCACTAGGTCAGCCAGAGGAAGAGCCTGCGACCTGTTCGGCGGGTTAGCCCAGATGAAGTCCAGAAACTTCTTCTTCATCTGCTCAAAGACCTCCGACCCTTCCCCCACTGTAGTACGGATCACCCGGATGCCCTCGGCATATGAATAGATAAATCTAAAGTTAGCCGCATTGCGCAGCTGCTCCAACAGATCTTCTTCAGTGTACATGCACTCCACAGTGTTCTGGAGTGTTGTTTTCTCTTCTGTAGTTCCAAAACCCGGTCCAGGGTATCATTGTACTTTTGATGCTCATCAGCCCTCTCAGCTTTAAGACGGGCAATGCCTTCAGTAGCCATTTCAACTTGCTCGTTGAGATTCCGGTTGTCATATTGAAGCTTCTTGATTGTCTCAAGGGCATTCTTCTCAGAATCAAAAGCACTCTTAGCCTTGAGATGTGCCCGGGCCAACTCATCCTCTTTCGCCTTCAATGCTTTTTCTTTCTCTTTGCACTCCTCCTGAGTCCTGCGATTCGCTCTACCGAGCTCGAGTGCCTGGCCCAGGGCCCATTGGGTTGTGATGGCAATAGAACTGGCAAACATCCCGCACATGAGCAAGTTGTCACTCAGGGTTTGCTGGTGAATTGCACAATCGTTAGTTTTGCTCCAAAACATAGCAACGAACTCAGTGGCCCTTTGGACTTTCTTATCGGGGATGTCCCCCATGTGCCTCGGCACCCTAGAGCAAGCAGCCTGATGGAGTGCATCGCAGCGGGAAGGATGATTGCCTGGATAATAGCTGAGAAGAATAGCAATTGCATAAGCGAAGGAATAATACAAGTACAAAGTAGTCGGAGAAAATGAAAACTCATGATTCCCGAGTCTCTCATTCCCATCCAAGATAGGATTCGTCACGACGAAAGCTGGGTTCACGAGGAGAAGGTGGAGATGGGTCGCGAGGATCCCCAGATCGAGGGTCGGCGAGTGGACGACTGAATCCGGTGCTCGCAACAGTCTTGCTCTTCTTTTTCTGCCAAATAGCATCCTCTTCGTCACTGGCAGAGGTACCACCACCCTTCCTTGGCTGCTTTGACTTCTTGGGTGAGCTCATCCGAGCTGGCGGATCGGCAGCAGTAGCAGCAGGAGGTGGGGCAACCGTTCGCTGCACCGGAGGCTTGATTCCCCTCTTCTTCCACAACTGAATCAATGCTTCTGGGGGATCCATTTTACGCTTGTTTAGCCCAGTTTTAAGATCTTGAACTCGTCGGCAGAAAGTGCAAAATTCCAGAGGAATCGCGACCGTAACTCCTTGGTCTGCCGAAAGAACTTATTGTGCAGATATACCAAATGAATTGATCCCCATACCAATCCAAATATACCACCCAGTTCATCTCCTGTGCAACTCCCTCTGGAATCATCTGTTCCAATAATTGCTCAGGAGGTTGGTAAATTTTGGTCAGGTCATCCCAAATCTCCTGTTGACTCGACTCGGGATCTTGTTCAAAATCTTCTCCAAGTTCAGAGCCAGAACCACCCTCACGGAAATCAACCTCTTCTGGAGCCCCGCCAGACTGATCCCGAGCTTAAGAAATCTCACGGACAGCTTCGGTGTCTTCAGTATTAAGTCCTGGAGATTTTGAATGTTAGGGTTATACTAGAAAGTATGATTTTACTTTGTATAACTAAACTGAATCTTTGAGCTTTATCTGAAATAAATCTTTTATAACTGTGCTTTAGATAAATATGAATGTTATTTATTTATTGTAATCCGTTCATATAATAGTACAAGTTACACTATAGATAAATGTGGTGATCCCCGGATAACTCACAACAAGATCACATTATCAGTTTCTTGTAACAAGTACTAATTTCACAACCTAGATGGGATTTGAACACCCCATTGGTAAACGGTTGATGTGTAGATCCCAGATTGGCTTATCTTGACTAAGGGATTACACTAGTGCATGATGATGCATTGAAGAGGACCTACAGAGTGGTAATTCTTCCGTACTGATTTATGGGATGAAGAATTAGACCTCAATAGTCGTTTGTTTCTAAACCTCTGTCCCTTAAATAGGACTGTGTGTTATCCATGCTTGGCACTTTAATTTGTTATGGGTAGAGAGTCAATAAGACTCAATACTTTGCATCTTGGGTGACGCCATTGAGAACATGACCGTTGCTAAGATTTAATACAGAGGAACGTGTGCTTGGAGAGTCTTGCATGATTAGTCCCCTTGGTGGGCTCTAAATGTTCGTCATACTAAATCTTGCAAGTGGAATTTGTTTCCGGTATGATGATAAAGAAGAGCTGTCCTTACTCCAAGGATAAGATGTTAAATTAATTAAAGCGTTCAGTGGCTTAATTAATTAACGGACAAGAGAATCTTAAACACAGGAAATAATGACCGGGAGCCATATGATTGTAATATGGGTTAAGATGGATAGTGCAACATTGATCTTATAGTGGAGTGAGATTAATGTTAATGGGTTGAATGACATTGAGTTCAATGTTAGAATTCAAGGCCCATTAGGAGGTCCAATCTTAATTCTCCTAAAGGCCCCTCAAGTAGCTCAATTAAATGTCCAACAATTGACAAGGTGTTTAAATTAAAAGAAATAATTTTGGGGCCCAAATGATTGAGTTTTTCAAAAATCATATATATATTAATATATGAGAGATTTTATGGAAAATAGATATGTATCTTGAATACAAGAATAGCTAATAAAATCAAGATCTCATGGAATTAAATATATATCTTTTTTTTTCCGAAAATTATATGATTGAGAATATCAAGAATTGAATATTTGATATTCAAGATTATCAAGATTAGAATATTTGATATTCATGATAATCAAGATATGAAATATTAGATATTCAAGATATTCAAGATCTTGTATTCTCATTATAAATATGAGATGATACAAGACTTCATATTCATTATTATGAAGGTAGCAATTTTTGAAAATTGCTGTCAAGGGGGCAACAAATATTTTTCTTTCCTTGTGTTGTGATTATTCGTGTGGCCTTCCACCTGGTGTACGAATAAGGACAAGGGAATACTTGAGAAGGCTTTTGGGTTTGTTAAGTTGAGGGTCTCAAGAAGGACGCCTTTGTTTTGATCACAATCAATACTACTCAGCTCTAAGGCATCTCAAGAGGACGCCTTTTGTCTCAGAAAGTGCCTTTCACCAAGGAAACAAATGACGCCTTTTGTCTTAGAAACTGCCTTTTCTCTAGGAGGTATAATTCACTAAATCCCTTAGTTCCGCATGTTTAGGGCTTTACGTGATTATTTGTTCATATGTTTTGCATGAAAAGCCTGTTGTTGGGTATACAATTATTTGATTTAATTATGTTTAAATCATGATATTAAATGTAGGCTTAAATTTGTATTTAGCGTAAATCCCAAATATATCCACGTTTAATTCCCCAACAACTGGTATCAGAGCCGGTTTTGGGCTCTATACGTTAAATTGTAATTTAAGTGTCTAATATTAAATTTGAAAAATTGGATAGTAGAATTGCTAGATCTTTTTTGCAGGTATCCAATTGTCATGGTATTTAATATTTTTATGCATGCATGTATGATGATGCGGTTTTAAAATCCAATTCGTTCGGATCATTTTTCTCGTGAGAAAATCCATGGGAAGACTAGGATGTTTATATGTAATAGACTAGTCTAGACGATAGGTTTATTTATTTTTTGTAAATAAATTGTAACCGATACCGAAGACGAAGAACGGAAATTTTAAGGTCCGGAGACAAAGTTGGTGATATTTTGTTGCGGTTGAGTGGGAGCTTAATCGAGACGGACGATAAAGCTTGAAGACGAACGTTGATTATGATATCTCGTAGTCAAAACGAGAAATTAAACCATGACAATTGGATATAACATGCCAATTTGTTTAATATGTTTTCATGCATGCTTTATTTATTTAATTTGATTAGATATTTGATTGCATGAATATCGTGATAAAAAATCTCAACTCCGTAAATTACTAAGTATGTTTTAAATATAATTTGGTATTTTATTCTGGATAATAAAATTGAATTATTTGGCCTCCATAATTTATTTGTTTGTGAAGTCTTTTGGCTACGTATTGGCAAGCGCTTTTCTCCCTATCGGATAGGCCAAAAAATAAGTTCACATGAACGAATTCCCAAAAGGATGATTGTGGATTATTATTAGTGGCGGTATTGACCCTCCCATGGAGTGGCTTATTCAAAACAAAGTAATAATCCTATATTTAATCATGGTTAATACTTAGGTATAAAATTGACATTTTATTACTCCCCATCGGAGTCCCTACCAAGTTTATATGGTCAAGTGGGAGCCGACTATTAATTTGTGAAATTAAAAGTGTGTAACTGTTCTTGTTTGTAACTTGCTTAAATGTGTTTGCATAAACGTCCACACTCATCGTGGCTTATGTGAACTGTTTTAAGATGTCGGCCGATTTATGCTATGTATTTTTTTTATTAGATTTTATACAAAGCATAATCAAAATTTTGTGATAATCTTTGCTAATCGATGTATGTATTGATGCAATGTATGTTTTATTTCAGTTCAGCATGTCGTCTCCTTGTAATCCACTGTTTACGATACTTAAAGATAACAAATTGGAAGGTGAAAACTATGTTGATTGGAAATATCACTTGTTTATTGTCCTAACCGCACAACAATACAAATGGGTTCTTGACACCCCAAAGCCCCCTACGCCTACGGATGATGCGGATGTTGACGAAAGGGAATATCATAGGGAGTGGATGAAATTCGATGAAATGGCTAGGTGTACCATCTTGGCTTCAATGTCAGATGTGTTGCAACACCAACACCAAGACATGGAATCCGCTTCTGATATGATGCTAAACCTTAAGGAGATGTTCGCTCATCAGAATCGTACGGCTAGGCAAATCACCATGCGAGATATGTCGTCACTGAAAATGGTGGAGGGAACTCCCGTAAGGGATCACGTTTTAAAGATGATGGGCTACCTCAACAAGTTAGAGGTACTTGGAGCGGAATATGATGCGGAAACGCATGTTAATTTTGTTCTTCATTCTCTACCGAAAAGCTTTGAGCAGTTCCAGTTGAACTATATGATGAATAATCAAGAGTTCACATTGGCACAACTCTTGCAAGCTTTGGTATCGGCGGAGACACTCATGAAACACCAAACTCAAGTCTTGGTGGCAAGCGGTCTGACTTCTTCCGCACCGAAAGGTGGGAAGAAGAAGAAGAAGACCAAAGGCCCGAACAAAGCTAAGGGTAAGGTGACTAATAAGGGAGGGGTCAAGAAAGCTACCAAAGGGAAGTGTTTCAACTGCAGTGAGAAAGGACATTGGAGGACGGCCTGTCCCAAGCCAAAGAAGCCCGAGAAGAAAGGTAATTCTCATGCACTTGTTGATGAAACTTGTTTAGCGGCGTATGCTTCCCATTCGTGGGTAGTGGATACGGGAGCCACTGATCATGTATGTTTCACTTTACAGGGGTTCCGGAAAACCCGACAACTTAGTGTGAATGAGATCCTCATCACATTGGGCGATGCTACGAGGGTAGCGGCTGTCGCAGTGGGAGACGTGCACATATTTTTTGAAGATAGAGTTTTAGTATTAAAGGATGTTTTTTATGTTCCCAATTTTAGAAAAAATATAATTTCGGTTTCTAAATTGTACGTTGATGGATACTCAGTTTCTTTTAATAATATGGTTGTTATTTTTCGAAACGATAAGTTCATCTATTCGGGAACATTGGTGAATAATCTTTATACTATTAAAAGTGCACACCACACACAAAATGCTTCTTATAACACATCGACTGTTTCTAAGAAAAGAAAATTTTCTTCAACCGTGAACGAAACACTTCTATGGCATCTAAGACTTGATCATATTAGGTTTGTGGTGGATGGCTCGTTGGAGTCTCTCCATGTTGAGCCGTTTCCAACATGTGTATCTTGTTTAGAGGGGAAAATGACCAAGAGGGCCTTCGGGACCAAGGGGAATAGAGCTAGTGAAGTGTTAGAAATCGTTCACACTGACATATGTGGGCCAATATCGGTTCAAGCTAGAGCAGATTTTGAGTATTTCGTAACTTTTATGGATGATTACTCAAGATATGGGTACGTTTACCTTATGCGGCGCAAATCGGAAACCTTTGATAAATTCAAAGAGTTCAAAGCCGAGGCCGAGAAACATAGGGGAAAGAGTATCAAGTTCCTACGATCGGAACGTGGGGGCGAATACCTCAGCAATGAATTTTTAACCTACTTGTCAAGTGAAGGGATTGTATCCCAATTGACCGCACCCGGTACCCCTCAACAAAATGGGGTTGCAGAATGAAGAAATAGAACTCTTTTAGAAATGATCAGATCCATGATGAGTTATTCGAAGTTACCCAAGTCGTTTTGGGGCTATGCCTTGGAAACAGCGGCTCATATTCTAAACTTGGTGCCGTTCAAATCGGTTCCTAAAACTCCCACAGAATTGTGGACCGGACGTAAGCCTAGTTTGAGACACATAAGGATTTGGGGGTGTCCGGCATATGTGTTGGATAAGGAAGCCAGAAAATTGGATCCACGTTCAGAATTGAGGCTGTTTGTAGGATACCCTAGAGGAACGAAAGGGGGTATGTTCTATAGTCCCAAGGACCAAAGAATCGTAATTAGTACGCATTCTAAGTTCTTGGAAGAAGACTATGTGGACAATAGAAAGCCCAAAAAAGAGATTACCTTAGATGAAATAAAAGGGCCTAATCGTATATTAAGGGTACAAGTTGATATACCACTCGACACACCAACACAACCGGAGCCTCGCCGTAGTGGGAGGGTTGTGAGACAACCCGAGAGATTCATGTTCGTGGGAGTCTTCTGACTTGGTCCCCGTGGAGGATGAATTAGACCAATGGACATACGATGAAGCACTCCAAGACAAGGATGCAGATTCTTGGCAAACAGTGTAAGCCGAAATGAGTTCTATGGATAAAAATGAGGTGTGGGAGCTTGTTGAGCCACCCAATGGGGTAAAACCCATTGGATGTAAGTGGGTCTACAAGAGAAAAGGAGGATCGGACGGGAAGGTTGAGACCTTCAAAGCTAGGCTTGTGGCTAAATGATATACTCAGAAAAAAGGGATCGATTATGAGGAAACCTTTTCGCTGGTAGCCGTTCTCTTGGCGATAGCTGCACATCTTGATTTTGAGATCTGGCAAATGTATGTCAAGACAGCTTTCATAAATGGAAGTCTTGAAGAAGAAATCTATATGCGCCAACCCGAAGGCTTTATTGAAAAAGGCCAAGAGCACCTTGTATGCAAGCTTAAAAGGTCTATCTACGGACTTAAGCAAGCATCGCGAGCTTGGAATCAATGTTTTGATCAAGTAATAAAATCTTACGATTTTGATCAAAATGAATTTGAGAGTTGTGTGTACAAGAAGTGTGTCGGAACTGCCGTGGTATTCTTGATACTATACGTAGATGACATTTTGCTCATTGGAAATAATATCGCGGTGTTGTCAGACGTGAGGGTATGGTTGTCAAATCAGTTTGATATGAAGGACTTAGGGGAAGCCGGTCATGTCCTAGGGATCAAGATTACTTGAGATCGCAAGAAAAGAATGATCGGCTTATCGCAAGCTTCATACATAGACACTGTTTTGAAACGGTTTAGCATGCAGAATTCCAAGAAAGGTTTTGTACCTTTTAGACATGGAATTCATCTATCGAAAGAGATGTGTCCGAAGATACAAGATGAGATAGATTGCATGAAAGGCATCCTATATGCTTCGGCAGTTGGAAGCCTCATGTATGCTATGCTATGTACGAGACCGGATATCTGCTTTGCCGTAGGCATGGTAGCACGATATCAAAGTAACCCCGGGAAAGAGCATTGGACGGCTGTTAAAAACATTCTGAAATATCTCAAGCGAACTCGAGATAAAATGTTGGTTTATCAGTCAGATAGTCTAATCCCCGTCGGTTACACGGACTTGGATTTCCAATCAGACTTAAATTCCCGAAAGTCTACCTCGGGTAGTGTGTTCTGTCTGGGAGGTGCAGTCGTGACATGGAGAAGCGTTAAGTAAAAATGCATCGCTGATTCTACCATGGAAGCCGAGTATGTAGCTGCTTGTGAAGCAGCGAAAGAGGCGGTATGGCTCAAGAACTTCTTAGTGGACTTAGATGTAGTTACAGATTTGCCCGACATCATCACGGTCTATTGTGACAATGCCGGAGCAGTTGCAAATTCAAGGGAACCAAGAGCCCACAAAGCTAGCAAACACATTGAAAGGAAGTACCATCTTATACGAGAAATCGTTAAGAGAGAAGACATAGAAGTGGCAAAGATCACAACGGAAGACAACCTAGCTGATCCTTTCACAAATGGTCTGCCTCTTTCGACATTCGAGAGACATGTGAAAGGAATGGGAGTCAAGTGTGTTGTCAATCTGCTTTGAGTATAAGTGGTAGAAATTATTAGGACATGTGTAGAACATGGATATGCTGTAATATACTTAAAAGCAGACTTTGAGTATAAGTTTGAGTTTGTTAGGGTTATACTAGAAAGTATGCTTTTACTTTGTATAACTAAACTGAATCTTTGAGCTTTATCTGAAATAACTCTTTTATCACTGTGCTTTAGATAAATATGAATGTTATTTATTTATTGCAATCCGTTCATATAATAGTACAAGTTACACTATAGATAAATGTGGTGATCCCCGGATAACTCACAACAAGATCACATTATCAGTTTCTTGTAACAAGTACTAATTTCACAACCTAGATGGGATTTGAACACCCCATTGGTAAACGGTTGATGTGTAGATCCCAGATTGGCTTATCTTGACCAAGGGATTGCACTAGTGCATGATGATGCATTGAAGAGGACCTACAGAGAGGCAATTCTTCCGTATTGATTTATGGAATGAAGAATTAGACCTCAGTGGTCGTTTATTTCTAAACCTTTGTCCCTTAAATATGACTGTGTGTGATCCGTGTGTGGCACTTTAATTTGTTATGTGTAGAGAGTCAATAAGACTCAATACTTTGCATCTTGGGTGACGCCATTGAGAACATGACAGTTGCTAAGATTTAATACAGAGGAACGTGTGATTGGAGAGTCTTGCATGATTAGTCCCCTTGGTGGGCTCTAAACGTTCGTCATACTAAATCTTGCAAGTGGAATTTGTTTCCGTTATGATGATAAAGAAGTGTTGTCCTTACTCCAAGGATAAGATGTTAAATTAATTAAAGCGTTCAGTGGCTTGATTAATTAACGGATAAGAGAATCTTTAACACGGGAAATAATGACCGGGAGCCATATGATTGTAATATGGGTTAAGATGGATAGTGCAACATTGATCTTATAGTGGAGTGAGATTAATGTTAATGGGTTGAATGACATTGGGCTCAATTTTAGAATTCAAGGCCCATTAGGAGGTCTAAATCTTAATTCTCCTAAATGCCTCCAAGTAGCCCAATTAAATGTCCAACAATTGACAAGGTGTTTAAAATAAAAGAAATAATTTTGGGGCCCAAATGATTGAGTTTTTCGAAAATCATATATATATTAATATATGAGAGATTTTATGGAAAATAGATATGTATCTTGAATACAAGAATATCTAATAAAATCAAGATCTCATGGAATTAAATATATATCCTTTTTTTTTCGAAAATTATATGATTGAGAATATCAAGAATTGAATATTTGATATTCAAGATTATCAAGATTAGAATATTTGATATTCATGATAATCAAGATTTGAAATATTAGATATTCAAGATATTCAAGATCTTGTATTCTCATTATAAATATGAGATGATACAAGACTTCATATTCATTATTATGAAGGTAGCAATTTTCGAAAATTGCTGTCAAGAGGGCAACAAATATTTTTCTTTCCTTGTGTTGTGATTATTCGTGTGGCCTCCCACCGGGTGTACGAATAAGGACAAGGGAATACATGAGAAGGCTTTTGGGTTTGTCAAGTTGAGGGTCTCAAGAAGGACGCCTTTGTTTTGATCACAATCAATACTACTCAGCTCTAAGGCATCTCAAGAGGACGCCTTTTGTCTCAGAAAGTGCCTTTCACCAAGGAAACATAGGACGCCTTTTGTCTCAGAAACTGCCTTTTCTCCAGGAGGTATAATTCACTAAATCCCTTAGTTCCGCATGATTAGGGCTTTACGTGATATTATTTGTTCATATGTTTTGCATGCAAAGCCTGTTGTTGGGTATACAATTATTTGATTTAATTATGTTTAAATCATGATATTAATTGTAGGCTTAAATTTGTATTTAGCGTAAATCCCGAATAGATCCGCGTTTAATTCCCCAACACTGAACTGGTCTCAAAAGCATCATGGATGACCGAACGAACGTCCAAGTCAATTTCCTCATCAGTCTCTTCGTCTGCTAATAATAATATTCTCCTAGCAGGCGGAGGAGAAGTGGAATGTCCGCGTTGAGCGATCCGCCCGCGACGAGCCGCTAGGCTGGGGGTGACCAGCTCTACCTGTTCGCCTAGAGCGAGCAGCTCCTCTTCCTTGAGGGCGAACATCTCTTTGTTTTGTCTGGCGAGCAGCTCCACCTGCTCGTCCAGATAGGCGAATAGCTCCTGTTGGTCCCGAAACGAGTACAATCAGTGTATGGGGGGGGGGAATACACTGATGTCAGATTTTTCTGAAAGACTCAAAAAAATGCTCTTACACTCTCAGTCAGGATTTCCTGAATTACTCAGTATGCTGAAGGTCCACAGGGACAGCAGGGACAGTTCAATAACGAGTCAGATAAGCTGAGTGTGAGTAATGTGCTCGGAAGCTCAGTAGAGATAACAAACCTACTGACTGCTTGGAAGCGAGTCAGTTGGACTACTATCTCAGTGACCTAGAGTACGTGCGGAAAGTGAGCCTTTAGATTCTACTCGTTTTAATTTCTGAAAGCATTTTCTCTGAACTTGCTTAGTAGATGGGTGATTAAGGCTGAGTGCACCGTATTAAGATTCAGGATGATTGATTCAGTCCTGAGGATAAAACAATGCAGAATGTTCAGTTTATTATGATGACAGTTATGTTCCTGAACAAAATAGTAAATCAGCACACAAGGGTCTTTTTAACGTGGGTCGGAGATAACCAACTCCTACGTCCATGGCCTGATTTAACAGGAAGCTATCCTCAAAACCCTAAGGATAGGTGCTTGGTTTTACGTGCCAAGGGACACGAGTAGCCAACTTCCTCTCTTAGGAACTGACCCCTGGGCGTTTTACAAGTCCCAGTCCTTCTAAACAACCAATCTCACACCCTGAGTGATTTGGTATTCTGGTTTCCAACTGAGATAGCTCTAGCAATACAAAACAATGCTAAATATTAGAGTTATCGATCTAAGCAAATACAGAGTGAATCCTACTACAACACAAGGGAAATTTAATTGCAGAGTGTTGCTTATAGTATGCTTTGAGAGCTTGGATTCTTGAGAGTTTTCTCTTGGAAATTTCCCGTTAACCTTGAATGGGTGCAAGGTTCTCCATATATATAGGCAAGATTCAAAATAGATCCGTTGGAGGAGATCAAATCAAATCTTTCCTATTTTGGGGTGGTTGCAGGCTAGAAATACTGTTTGACCTAACCGCCATGCTTATTCTGGCAAGTCTGTCCCATCGCCTGCAACTTTTGAGACGCATTAAATGCCGCTTTAATTGCTGCGCAGACTCCGTGCACACGTGTCGAAAGATCATTGGCTCTCCGTTCTAACAGCTAGTTAACTTTCAGACATTTGTCCTTCCTTGTACATTCAATACTCTGAGTCTCTTGTTAATAACTCTGTCTGAATGTTTGTCTTCATTTGAGTTTTACTGACATTCTTTTTGTCTCTTGTCCCATAGCATAAATAACCTTTTTGCCTTGGACTTACATGGTTCAGGTGATCTGAACTACTGCCCGAGTCAGGTCTTATGTGTCTTCAACACAGCCTGATAGATTATTCAGCCCAGTATGTGTTAACCTTTTTGCTTTGGACTTACATGGTTCAGATAAACGGAACCAAGGCCTAAGTTAGGTCTTAAGTGCATTCAGCACATCCTGATAGATTATACTTACTCTTCACTGACTAAGTTCTGTCCTGAGTATGCTTAGTGTACTCAGTAGAAACATCAGCCAATAGTACTTTAGGATTGACTTCAGGACGGATCATCAGGCTTCGATCTTCAGCTTCAGACCCAGGCAATCTTCAGCAAGACTGACTGACTCCTTCAGGATGGATTATACTTCAGATTTCAGTAAATTGGGTCGACTCCAATATTTTTCAGTCTTCAGCAAGTTCCTCATGTACTGAATTTCTAACCTAAATATCCTGAACTGTTTTATCCTGAACAACTGTACTTAGGCATATTCATCAGGGGTTTTGGGATCTAATCAAAATACTCAGATTGTCCCAACAGCTCCCTCAACACTTAGGCGAGCATCTCCTTCACTAGGCGGGCGATCAACTGCACCTGCTCGCCTAGACAGGCGAGCAGCTTCCTCAGAATCCAGGCGAGCAGCTCTTTGAGCATCCAGGCAAGCAGCTCTTTGAGCATCCTAGCGAGAAGCTGCACCTGCTCACCCAGATTGGCGAGCAGCTCCTTGAGCCCCCAATTCTGGGCGAGCAGCTCCTTGAGCTTCAACATCCAGGCGAGTAGCTCGTTCACCTTCAAGCTCAGCTGCTCGTCTTTTCTTTTGCACAGCCCGATCATATTCCCGGGACTCTGTTCTGATCACCAAACTCCCCGTACCCCTATGTCTTGCCAAATTGGAGTAGTCCCAGAGGTCGTGAAGGGGTGATTCCACCATTGGTTATTTTTCCGGTTTACGCGGTGGCGAGCCACCGGAGGGCGACGGCGATGCCATTTTTTCTGAAAAATCATTCTTCGTGAATCAATCTTTGATCTTCGATCCAATCGAAGAACAAGAAGAACAAGAAAAATGAAGAAGAACTACGAACAAATATATTACCTTTCTCTGAAAAATGCTGAAGACGAAGGAAATCTCAGAAGACGAGGATCACCGGAATTCCGATGAAGATGCAAAGAAAACGAAAGAAAGTGAGGAGTATTTCGGGTTTAGGTATTTATAGAGAAGAGGCAAGCCCTTATTTGCAAATACCCGGGGACCGAATTACAAATATTTGAAAATAAGGAAAGTGGAATGCGAATTAAGGAAAGGACGGTTCGTATTCCGCGCCCAGAATTTCACCAAAACAGGCACGAAGCTCACCTGCTCACCGAGTGAGCTGCTCCCCACCTGCTCGCCTACCTTAAATTCAAGAAGCTGATCGCCAATTTCAATAACCCAACCTTGCACTAACCATATTTTTAGTGTTTTACATCATTTGGACATGGATATGTGAGAGTACACCCTGGTATCTCTTTTTTCCTACGACCGGTTTATCCACAAGGGTGGTTTACGGCTAGATTTTTAATGAGGCCACGGGGGTCTTTATTATATCCACACTCCAAATGTTTGGAGGTTACGAGGAATCCTTGATTACTTCCACACCACGGTGGAGTTGGAATTAAACCCAACTTCCTTCAAACCTTTATTTCTCCAGAGAGGTTGCGAGAGAAAGGATATGCGAAAAAGAAAAAAGAAAAAGAGAGACGAAGAAGAATTCGCAGAAAGAAAAAAAAAAGAAAGAAGAAAGAAGAGGGGGAGTCCGAGGGAAAGAAAATTTGAGAGGGGAGGAGAAGAAAAAGGGGTCGAACTGTCTTGACTTAGGTATATATATTTAGTTAGTGCATGTTTTTGTTTAGGTTACGAGTTGTCTTTAGAAGTATAATTAAGATGATGGGTTTTGTTCGGTTAATTAATAGTTTTTGAAATAATATTTATAGTTAATTATTATTAGATGCGATGTTGGAATTTCTTAAGCTGGTTAAAAGGTTTAGATTATCTACGTATTGCTGTCTCGAGGTAAGTAGAAATTCATTTGTAACTACAATTCATAAACATATTATTTTATGATTTATTTATGTGTAAATGATAATATGTGAATTATACTCTGCGATTATATGAAATATGTTTGCGAGCTATATATATTTGATGTGGAATGAGCACGTGAGCTCTATATGTTATGTTGAATGAGCCTGTGAGCTCTATATGCTATGTTGAATGAGCATGTGAGCTCTATGTGATGCGGATTGAGCATGTGAGCTCTATATATGATATTGAAGGAGTCAGTGATCTCCATAACTGATTTGAGTTGAATATGTGCAATATGTTGCATTGCATCGCATTAAACATGCATATCATGCAATGAAATTAATTGGTTTTAAAAGTTTGGCCACTGATTATACACCGAGGGCGGTAAGGGGCGACCTAGAAAGAAGCGACCTAGGGAAACCCAATGTGGAAACCTAGTGTAGGCTACCTGGTGTAATCCGACGCCTTATTTGATTATTATATGATTTGGGTGTTTCCCTAGGGGGACTTCCTGCACGGACAGAGGGTCATGTTTGGTGATGGACCTTGCTGGTCGCTGGAGGGTAGATCCATGGATTCACTGATATGGGTCGGCGTGGGGGATGACTTCTTGGTGGACATGGGGGCGTATGTGAGATCCGAACCCTGGTATGGCCATAAGAGGATGGGCCCCACATCGGGATACATATATTGGCCACTTGATTATGCTTATATTGAGCTCTTTCCGGTGTATGACAGTGTGTTTAGATGGGGCCCTGGGCCTGGAGTGTATTTCATAAATAAATTGGTGATTTCAAAACAGTGTGCATGGGGAGGTTTTCAAAAGAATCACATCATCATGCATAATTTCTTCTTACTGAGAGTCATAAATCTCAATTAGTTTATGCATTGTAGGTAACCCTGATGATATGTGACGTGGTGATGAAACTGGAGTAGCTGTAGCGCTCTTGCAGGCTTTTTGAGTTGCGGTGTACATAGATGACGACCTGCGGGCAGAACCGTGGCTTGTTTTGCTTCCGTTGTAGTAAATTGTATCTTTTTTAAACTTGTATTGTATTATATTGTAAAATTATGAATTATGTTGTGTTGGGAGAAATCCTAGCAGTCCCTGCCTCGTTCGCTCGATTAAAGGCATAGTTGCGTGCCACCCGTGGTGCTGAAGCTAGATATTGGGTTTAAAGGAATTGATTGTACTACTCATACCAACAAGGTGCATCTTCTTTTCTGGTTCCCATTGTGAAAGAACTCTAAAGTTAAGCGTGCTTGACTTGGAGCAATTTCATGATGGGTGACCCCCTGGGAAGTTCTCATGGTGCGTGCGAGTGAGGACATAAGCACGCTAGAAAAG
>JAPKLY010001273.1:20502-31383 GCA_026898435.1 Prunella vulgaris
TTTGCGAGGATAGTACATCAGTTCTACTCAGCGCTACCGATCCAACATGTTGTATGGTTTTGGAGGTGATGTAGTTTGCGTGTGGTTTAAAACTACTTTTGTGAATGTAAACAGGTTGTCGAGTTTTATATAGTGTTATGCTGCCGAAATAGAAAAAAAATTATAGCTGATTTTCAGGTTGTATTTTATTTAAATTTGTGTTTAGTTGGTATGAGTAAGTGTGGTCGTGTCTAGAACTGCACATGAATATATGCATGGAATACCCGAGTTACTCCATTTTCTGCAAAATCCTGAAGATATGGCACGTACAACGGCCATATTACAAGCCCTACAACAATAACAGCAAGGACTTGTTGGACCACCTGAAGTATGACCAACACCTGAACGAATACCGGAACAAACTATTCCACAAGAACTTGAAAATGAAGTTGATAGTGAACTTGATAGCTCCTTGAGAGTTACGTACCCAAGTGTAGGTTGATTTCAAGTACTAAAATTTCTCGGGAGACCGAGTGTCGAACCACAGGGAGATTTGGAAGAAAAAGATATAATCTAGTTGAGAGGTTTCAATAGGGTAACAAAATACTAGAGCTTCGGGATTCTACTTTAGATAAAAATACTAGAGTTATTCTTGGTTATCTTTGATAACTCAATCGAAATCTAACAATCAAGTGATTTCAATCGGAAGATATAACTTTGAGCACGTATAATACTTTTGAAAAGTACCTTTAGACTTTCAAACAAGTTTATAAAATCAATAGTTGATATGTAAAACTAAGCATTTGTTGTGCCAATAAGTCTACAACAAATCAAAATAATGACACATCAAAACCTTTCTTAAAAACTAGTTGTTCTAGCAAGTTTATAAAATCAATAGTTGATATGTAAAATTAAGCATTTGTTGTACCTATAAGTCTACAACAAATCAAAATAATAACAAATCAAAACCTTTCTTAAAAACTTTTCAAATGACTAAAGGATTGAAACTTTGAAAATCTTTATTGAATAACCAAGAACATCACTAATACTTTACTAAAGTTTCATCCCTAACTCTAGTAAAATATTTAGCTACTCATACAAATACAATAAGAACTCAAATTTTTAAGAGAGATACTAGACTAAAGATAGAAGTATTACAAGGAAAAATGGGATGCCTTCAAAGGTTGCTTAAAGGCTCTTTATATAGACCTCCAAATAGTGAATGATGAGGACTCTAGCAAACTATTCACGTGGCCTGTAGAAATCAGTAATTTAATTACTCTTTCCGTCCGAACTTCATCTTTGCTTCTGAATGAAAGTTGTAGGCCGTTGTATTAGCTTTCCAAGGAGTCTAATATCTCAAAAATCGGATCTCTGGATTGTGAGTTATGACCAGAATAGTGAAGTTGGTCAAGCTGGATTGTTTTTATCCGCGTATTTATTGTGGTCTCTTGAAAAGTAGATATCCCAGCTTGCACAAAATCAAAGCGTTTAATATTTTTACTATTTCTTTATGAATTTCTTGGCTAACCAATGGCTCTGGTCTTGTGTAAATTGGACTTTTGTGTGAATTATGGTGAATTGTTTCCCAACATGTGTCCTGAGATGGCGGAAATCTGGAGCCCTTGCATTGAATGTCATTTTGACCATTGAAGCCAGAACTTTTGACACTTGATCCTTTAAGACAAGTTGTAGAGAAACAAATTAGTGATCCAATACAACTGGAATTGGTTCAATTGGATTAGTGAGGCTCCAGATATTGTACAAATACGAAAATGTGTTTTGAGTCCAATATCTGGACAGAAATGGAGTCTTCACTTTCGAGTATAATTACATTTCAAACATGTAAAATTGGATTACTAAAATGTATTAAGTATTTAATATATTGTCTTAGGTGTTCAATATCATACAATTTGGATAGGTATAACTCCATTTAAGACCTCAACAGTAAACAATAGACATAATGGTCAGGTTGAATTATACATATGCTTCTTATTTATATAGAAAACATAAATACTTATAACTAATTAGAAAGTGTGAAATTATATATAAATATGCTAAACAATATATTATAGTACACAAATTAATACACAAAATAGATAAAATACATGCATATTTAAACTCTAATCACACTCCCCAACCAGCTCATTACTAGTCCCTAGTGATGAAAGCGTAACATAATTTTGTGATGATGCTTTGTTGGGACAATCTTAAGTGTTTTGATTAGATCCCAAAACCCCTTGATGAATTTGCCTAAAGTTTGATCATGATGATAGGCTCAGGATAGATAGGTTAGAATAGATTTTTCTATTCACAGGTATTCAGTTAAGGGGGAACGTACTGAGGAGTGAAGACTGATGGAGACGTCTTTGAAGTCTGAAGTCTAAAGTATCCCCAACCCTGAAGGTTTAATCGTCTAGAAGATGATCAACCTGAAGCTATAACCTGAAGAACCTAGAAAGAGTCCTGAAGATGCCTAGAAGCCATCCTGAAGAAGTCCACTGATCCTGACAGAACTGAGTAAACTAAGCATGCTCAGGGAAGTCTCTATCAGTGAAGGCACAAGTAACCTAGATCAAGATGAATGTCCTACTGATGTTCATAAGTCCTGACTTGGGCCTAGTATCAGTATACTGATACTTGTAAGTCCTGAGACCCAAAGGTTACACTTGCGAATGGAAGTCTGATGAAGCAGAAAGAATGTCAGAGTCTCCAACATAAGATAAACATTTATGCTAAGTAAAGAACGAGGGACTCAGAGTTATAAATGTACGAGGTTCAGTAAAGTCAAATGTCGACAAACTAGCCGTTGACAAAGCGACCAGTTAGAAGGTGACACGTATGTACGAAGACTGAGCGCATTTAATACTTCTCAGAGGTGCAGGCTGCGGATCAGAAACTTTGCCATACTAGGTATGGTCTCTGTCAGACAAGGACAACCAGTACCTGCACCTACCTAAAATAGAGGGGTTTGAAACGGACCTCCTCCAACGGATCTATTTTAAACCCTCCTATAAATACAAAAGGTCTTGCTCCCATTCTAGGCTAACGGGAAATTTCCAAGAGAAACTCTCAAGATTCCAAGCACTCAAAGTTCATTTGAAGCAATACTCTGAAACCTTAAATTTCCCTAGTGTTGTAGTAGGAATCTATTCTGTATTTTGCTTAGAGTATTGAACCTATCCTTAGAACTGATTTGTTAGAAGGATCAATACACAATAGTTGGACAAAATGTGAATACCATACCCCTCAGGTTGTGAGTTGGTTGGTAGGAAGGACTAGGACTTGTAAAACCATCCAGGGGTCAGTTCCTAAGAGAGGAAGTTGGCTACTCGTGTCCCTTGGCACGTAAAAATCAAGTACCTATCCTCAGGGTTTTGAGGATAGCTTCCTGTTCAATCAGGTCGTGGACGTAGGAGTTGGTTATCTCCGAACCACGTTAAAAAGACCCTTGTGTGCTGATTTACTATTTGCTCAGGATCATACTGTCATCATATTAAACTGAAGCATACTTGCATTATTTTGGAAAACCATCAGGACTGACTTTGTAATCCTGATCTTAAAACAGTGCACCAGCCTTAACCATATTTTCACTAAGCAAACTGATAAGTTTTCAGGAACTAAAATGAGTAGAAACTTAAGGGCTCACATTCCGCACTAAACTGAGCTTACTGAGATAGTAGCCCAACTGACTAGCTTCCGAGCGGTCAGTAAGATTGTTATCTCTACTGAGCTTCTGAGAGCACAACTCTGACTTAGCCTATTTGGTTCACTACTGATCCATCCCTGCTGCCCCTGAGGACCATCAGTTTACTGAACACGTCAGGAGCTTCCTGACTAAGTCTGAAAGAGAATTTTCCTGAGTCTTTCGGGAAAATCTGACATCAGTGTATTCCCCCCATACACTAATTTATACTCATTTTGGGACCAACATGCTTTTATTTGCATCTTACCAATTCTTTGTTATAATATATCTAAATTAACAAACTATTGCATTTTAAAACTATTTTATGTTTAATACAATCTAAATAGATAGTTTGATAGTCATCTTCTGTTGTGCTCAAGTTAAGTGACCAAAAGGTATGGAGTTCACGTCATAATTCTATTATCTTGATATTTACTGTGGTTAACAACTTTCATGATGAAAATATATATATATATATATATTTTTTAACAAGATAGTTATTAGAATAAACAGGTTTTGCTAGTGGATTTCACACGCCTTACATCTCTCAATGTGGCTAGTGTTTACGCTCAGACTCTATATCGTGAATATTTCTATCATACGCTTGGTTATACATCCATCAGTCAATCAACAATGCATGCAACATAAGTTAGAAGGACTTTATTTGGTTGTAATGTGGCTTAAGGTGAAGTAATTAATAAAATCGGCTCTGGATTTTGGCTCAAAGTGGTCTGCAACCAAATCTAGGAAGAATTATATTTAGGATTTGATTCGCATCTTCAAATCTCTTAGATACTGTCCTTCGCCCTCCTCATCATTATTCCGATAAATATCACTTTTTTTCTTTTTCTTTTTCTTTTCTTTTTTTTTTCTCCTTTTTTTTTCTTTTTTGACACCTTCACAAGAATAATTCACCTTATGCACACTTTGAGAACGGATAATTATGATTTTGTGGTTAAAGAAAAGGTTTTATTTAGGCTCAAAGGGGTTTACTAAGGCATTGAAAATTTCGGTAGGTTTTATTGGAAAAGAAAGGTAAGTCTTAATTGCCTTCATCATTCTTATGTATGCATACAGAGTGGCTGATACAGATTCAAAACAAGTTCTGAAGAACATAATTCATGACAGAGTATCTCAAACATAAAAGAATGCTCAAACATGCTATTTAGGCACAAATTCTCACAGTGTAGGTTCATATCCACTAAACAAAAGTTGCAGTTTTCTAATGTAAATCTTGTTAAAATAAAATAAAAATTCACCAATCAATTGCAACCATTTGTAAAATAGAAAAATTAGTAGAATTATTCAATTATAGTCCATAATCTTTTGTCACTGTGTGTGTGTGTAAAATCAGGATGACTTATAAACAACTATTAGAAAGTACTTAACCAAAATAGAAAATAAATGTATCAAGTTTGTTAAATAGCATATATTAAAATTAAGAAGTTGGTAAATATAAAAAAGTCGTGGTTGTGATGCGTCTCAAGGGTATAAAGAAAAGGTGAATTTTCTTACCCCCTTTACTCTGCCATCTTTATAGTGTTTTTTTTTTAACTTTTTAATTTTTTTTTTTTAGTTTTTTAAGAAGAACTCAACTAATCCCACCCCCCCCCCATTTAAACAACACATTGTCCTCAATGATGAATAAATGAAATTGTAAAATAGAATAGATTACCTGATTCCACAGAGAAATTTGTAGCAATAAACCTGAAATACGCAAACAGACATATATATATATATGCATTTTTTTTCTTTTCTTTTTAATTTTTTTTTCACAAACGCAAATCTAAATCATCCTGACTTTTTCTGGGTCGAGTTCCTAACCAGTTTACCTGAGACATGATTGGGCAACTTTTAATCTCACAGGCATTGAGTGTTTCTATTAATTGTTCAGGATCTGAATCTTCTGTAAAGAGTTGACGTGCTGATTCTTCAATAAAACCTTGTTGCTTCACATGATCCAAAAAAGTTAGTAACCCATCATAATAACCATTAATATTCAGTAGTCCCACATGTTTTGAATGAATACTTAAACATGACCAACATACAATGTTAAATATTTCTTCCAAAGTAAGAATACCACATGGAAGGGCTATGAATGCATCAGAGATTTCTATCAATTTTGGCATTCTGTCCATTAAGGATGAAATCTGTATTTCCTCACCAATTGTAGTAGGATTAAATCTTTTTATACATGTGTGAACGACTCCCTGAACCTCAGACCCTCCCCAAGATGCTACCAAGGCAACATTACCTACTAGACTAAGTGTACCTCCTCCGTGTACTAGTTTGATATTTCTCCGTGCTAGTATACCCCCTAGCTTATTTGCTACTCGAGCAAATTTTTTATTAAGACCATTTCCAGCTCCCCCTAACACACAAATGAAGGTTATTTTTTTAGAAGATGAAGTTGTCATATTTGGACTCTTGAAAGGATGATACAAGTTGTGATAAACTGATACAAGTATTTGAAGGGTACTTACAATCTAGGCCTCTGGTACCCAGCTGATGACAACTTTCAGCTGAGTGGGTACTCAGACTCTGACTATGGAGGGTGCAAGATTGATAGGAAATCAACCTCTGGCACATGTCAGTTTCTGGGAAGTAAGCTGATATCTTGGTTCTCCAAGAAGCAGACTTCCGTAGCTACTTCTACAACAGAGGCAGAGTACATGGCTGCTGGAAGTTGCTGTTCTCAGCTGCTCTGGATCAGAAAACAGCTGAAGGACTACCATGTGATCACATAAGAGATACCCATCTTCTGTGATAGCACAAGTGCAATAGCCATTACTCAGAATCCTGTTCTCCATACTAGATGCAAGCATGTGGACATAAGACATCATTTTCTTCGGGATCATGCTGAGAAAGGAGATATCAGGATGGAGAAAATTCATACGGAGAAGCAGAGAGCAGATGTTCTTACCAAACCCTTAGCAGAGGCAAGATTCAGAGAATTAGTAGCAGAGTTAGGAATGATAGATGGAGGGGCAGTTCTATAGAAAGAAAGTTTTTGGGTAAACGGGTAGTCAGCTGGTACCCAGCTGAGGACTACTCTGCTGAAGTAGTCAGCTGATCCTCACATCAGCTGATCTGGTATGTCTACTTAATATTTCCTTTCTTTTCTCTATCTTGTTATGTCTAACTTGATACAGGAATAAGTTATGAAAGTCAGACAATGCCACCTTGCTTCAGCTGACATTATAAACCCAGATGAGCAGAAAAGATTTTCATAAGGATCGCTCTTATCAGCTGATTTTGCCACGTCAGCATCTCGATAAGTATTTCTATGATCTTTATGTCGAATATTTTTTATCAAATCTTTTCAAAAATTAATAAATCCCTAATTTCTAAAAACTATTTTAGAAAATTGGCAATCAAATCTTTGTGTTTACAAAAAATCAGGGATTTATTACCTTTTTCCAAATAAGGTGTCAGTTGTAATTAATTTAACACCGTCTAAATCTTCTCAAAAAGTGTTTTCATCATTACCTTTTTCAAAAAGGGGAATCTTTTGAGGCGGTCAAAACCTTTCGAAATCCTGACACCCACGCATCACCTCCAAAATTCTCAAAGGTCATTTATTCTGGACCTTTGATTTGTGTGATGCAAAATACAAATCTACGATCAAAACTGATCGGTTTTAATTTTGGAAAAACTGCTCATATCTCTCGAAACTTATATATATCCCTTTAAACTTCTTTCTGAAATTTTCTGTTCCTAAATCTTTCTGCCCAAAGTTTTCCTGCATACTATTCTCTCTGCACTCAAACCCTGTTTTGAAGGTATGGCATCTAAGACAATGCAAAAGCTCTTCAAAGAAAAGATGTACGCAGAGATGTGTGTCGATTTCGACACGACTAGGGTTCCTGAAATCAGAGAAATCCTAAACCTTCTCCAAAATCAAAATCTCCGAACCTTCATCTCCATGACCCCCCCTGACCATAAAACCCTAAACTTCTATGCCTTTCAATTCCTTCTTAAGGCTCAGTTCAGCATAGACTCCATCGGCTCCTTGGTTGATGAAGTCGCCGTTGTTATCTCCAAGGATGCTGTCGCTGATATCTTTGGCCTATCCTCCTCTGGTGTCCAACCCCACAAATACAAGGAAGCTGACTACCTGGAGACTTTTCAGTTAATGGCCAGGGCGAGTTACAGAGACACCACCACGAACCTGAAGAAATCCATGCTGAGGAGGCGGTTTCAGTTCCTGATGGATGTGGTGACCAAGGTCATCTTGGCGGAATAGGGGAGTTTGGACGCCATTACCAAACTCCGCCTGAGTGTGGCCCGCACCATTCTCGATGGGGTGCAAGCGGACTGGGTGAGTCTGCTATGGTTTCGCCTGGAGCAGGAGTCCAAGAGGTGCTTGGTGAAGGAGGTGAATGGGGAACAGATTTACAGTTTTAAATCCAAGTGTTCCATGGCCACCAAGATCACTATTCTTCTGAATCATCTGCTGCCCCAGCATGAGTGGGATGAAGAATGAGTTGTTGAGTACAACCACACCAAGTTCTTAAGGGGAAGTAACTTGGATATCATTGGGCCAGCTGACTCAGATTCTGATGCTGATACAGTAGCTGTTGCCCCTGGTCCTTCTGCTGGTCATAGGAAGAAGCAGAAGAGGAAGGCTCCAATGTCTGCTGAAGGTGGTAAACAAAAGAAATCCAAGAAAGACACCACTCCAATTCAAAGGAAGCTCTCCTTTGATTCTGATTCAGATGAAAAAGAGGATACTGCTCTGCTAAGCAGTCTGAAGAGGGAGAAAACTTCAGCAGAGAAGCCTACTCTGCTGGTTGTTGAGTCTTCTGGAGAAGAAGTGCAGGATGAGGAGGAGTCAGCTGAGAAGGCTACATCAGATAATGCTTCTGCTACTGGCTCTGATGCAGAGGAAGAAGAGTCGAAAGAGAGGGAGTCAGTTGAACCCTCAGTAGCTGAGACAGAGGTTCTTCATTCCTCTGCTGATACACCATCAGCAGACACACCTATTGCTGCCTCACCTATCAGGTCAGCTTCTCCTACACCTTTTTCTGATCCTTCCCAACACTTTTCAACCCCAGCCGATCCCTCACCATCACAAATCCCAGTCGGCAATGAACCAGAGGAGATGGCTACCTCTGGAGAGCCTTCAGCTACCCCCAAACCCTCTCACTCTGAACCTATAATTCTCGATAACCCCAATTCCCCCTCAGAAATGGCCAAGCAAGTACGCCTATCTCACCATCGTTCAAAGGGGCCTCTTGAACGAGGGATGATTATATCTGCCCTAGCCCACATTTCCCTCTACATTCCTGAACTCAACCCCTATCCAGCCTACCAAGACATCCTTGCTGATGGCCTAGCCTGGGCACAAGCAAGAGAGGGGCCAGTCACATTCTTTCTGGCCCTACTTAAGGAGATGGGAGAAGCAGCTTTCACCGAATGGGAGGAAATTTTGATGGAGGCCTTGGAGGTTAAGGCTCCATCCCAGCTGACATCCCCTGAAGGGCTGAGGAAAGTGGCCAGAGCTCTGTTGCTCAAAGATGGTGTGGCCTTGGACTGCCCTGAAACAGCAGAGACTGAGTTTGTTCCTCCAGCAGCACATTTTGAGATCTCCCCTGCTGATCAGGTAACTCCTGCACTCTTGGAACAATTAAAAGGTTATTTTGATGACCACATCAGGGAGGTCAAAGCTACTCTTCTGGCTGCCAAGTCTGCTGCCCCCTCTATGATTGAAGCTCATGTTCATCAAGTCTTGTTGGACCATCGCAACAAGCTGAAGGAAGCTATGGAGGACAGCTTGTATGCCACTCGCATTGAATTCTTCAATACTCTCCAGAGCTTCAAGGCAACTGCCAGAGCTTTCAATGATGATGCATCTGCCTCTCTTGCTGCTGAGTCTGAGAGATTCAGATTGGTCTCTGAACGGCTGGAAGGACAAATTGCTGAGTGCAAACATGGTCAGGAGGACCTGAAAGATATTGTGGACAAGCTTCCCACTTCTCTACCCTCTGCTGCAGTAATTGATGATATCAAAAAGGGGGAAGAGAAGAACTCAGCTGCTATTGCTGCCTTGCAAGCTGAGATGGCCTCTCTGAGAGCTCTTCTGGTGGATAATCAAGGGGTTCTATCTGCTAGGATAGAAAATGTTGAAGATTACATCAACACCAGGAAGATGGCTGCTCAGAAAACTCAGGAGTTGAGAGATCAGAAAATGGCGGAGGCTTTGCAGAAGCAAGAAGTTGTCGCTGTAGAAAGGGAAAAGAAGAAAAGAATTATGAATGCTAATCTGGACGAAAAGCTGGCTAAGGAGTTGCAGCTAGCTGAGAAAGAAACCCCTGAGGAGAGGAGGAAGAGGCAGGAGAGGGAAATAAATGATGAGCTTGAGAGAAGATATCAGAGGAAGCTGAAGAAGAAAGGGAAAGCAGTAGCTCAAGGGAGCAGGACTAGGAGTGGAAAGTTCATCAGAGATCCAAATGAGCCTCTAGTTGATGGACCAATTGATATGTTATACAATCAATTGTCTGATGAGCTGGTGGATCTCTGGAAAACCATAAAAGCCAAAACTATGATCCACTTCTATGTTCTTCGAGGAGAAGATACCAGAAGAGAGAGAGAGAAAAATGCTGAGTTCAGAGATTGGTTGAAGGAAACTTTTCCTAAGTTCTTCAGAGCAATCACAGAAGAGATGCTTAAGGTGGAGGTTCAGCCAGAGTTGCCAGAGATTGAATATCTTCCTACTCCAACTGATGTGAGTGGAAAGATAGATTGGGTGGAAATCAGGAAACATTGGCTGCAGATCACTCAACTCTTTCATCAGCTTTCTGACAACTCTCTGCCAGCTTTGAAGGAAATAGAGAAGAGATTCTTAGACTGGTTGCAAGTTCCGCTAAGCAGCAGAAGACCGCTCCTCATGTAATAGTCCAGCTGAGTCAGCTGAGGATTAGGTATCTTTACTTCTGTCTGTTATTTCTCTCTTGATTATTATTAATAAAGCTTTATGATTCCAGACAACTACTTGTTGTCAGCTGCGTTTTGATTCTGTCTAAAAGATCTTAATTAAAGATCTTCTTTTCTGTCCTATGTGATCTTGATTTTGACTGAATATGTTTATCTGTTGAGATCAGCTGAGTTGGTTTTGATATCATCAAAAAGGGGGAACTTGTTAGGATATCTGTGTTAGATGTTTTGATGATATAAAACAAATCAACTTGTAATAGGACCAGCTGAACATGTTAGTC
>JAPKLY010001273.1:39686-52633 GCA_026898435.1 Prunella vulgaris
TTTGCGAGGATAGTACATCAGTTCTACTCAGCGCTACCGATCCAACATGTTGTATGGTTTTGGAGGTGATGTAGTTTGCGTGTGGTTTAAAACTACTTTTGTGAATGTAAACAGGTTGTCGAGTTTTATATAGTGTTATGCTGCCGAAATAGAAAAAAAATTATAGCTGATTTTCAGGTTGTATTTTATTTAAATTTGTGTTTAGTTGGTATGAGTAAGTGTGGTCGTGTCTAGAACTGCACATGAATATATGCATGGAATACCCGAGTTACTCCATTTTCTGCAAAATCCTGAAGATATGGCACGTACAACGGCCATATTACAAGCCCTACAACAATAACAGCAAGGACTTGTTGGACCACCTGAAGTATGACCAACACCTGAACGAATACCGGAACAAACTATTCCACAAGAACTTGAAAATGAAGTTGATAGTGAACTTGATAGCTCCTTGAGAGTTACGTACCCAAGTGTAGGTTGATTTCAAGTACTAAAATTTCTCGGGAGACCGAGTGTCGAACCACAGGGAGATTTGGAAGAAAAAGATATAATCTAGTTGAGAGGTTTCAATAGGGTAACAAAATACTAGAGCTTCGGGATTCTACTTTAGATAAAAATACTAGAGTTATTCTTGGTTATCTTTGATAACTCAATCGAAATCTAACAATCAAGTGATTTCAATCGGAAGATATAACTTTGAGCACGTATAATACTTTTGAAAAGTACCTTTAGACTTTCAAACAAGTTTATAAAATCAATAGTTGATATGTAAAACTAAGCATTTGTTGTGCCAATAAGTCTACAACAAATCAAAATAATGACACATCAAAACCTTTCTTAAAAACTAGTTGTTCTAGCAAGTTTATAAAATCAATAGTTGATATGTAAAATTAAGCATTTGTTGTACCTATAAGTCTACAACAAATCAAAATAATAACAAATCAAAACCTTTCTTAAAAACTTTTCAAATGACTAAAGGATTGAAACTTTGAAAATCTTTATTGAATAACCAAGAACATCACTAATACTTTACTAAAGTTTCATCCCTAACTCTAGTAAAATATTTAGCTACTCATACAAATACAATAAGAACTCAAATTTTTAAGAGAGATACTAGACTAAAGATAGAAGTATTACAAGGAAAAATGGGATGCCTTCAAAGGTTGCTTAAAGGCTCTTTATATAGACCTCCAAATAGTGAATGATGAGGACTCTAGCAAACTATTCACGTGGCCTGTAGAAATCAGTAATTTAATTACTCTTTCCGTCCGAACTTCATCTTTGCTTCTGAATGAAAGTTGTAGGCCGTTGTATTAGCTTTCCAAGGAGTCTAATATCTCAAAAATCGGATCTCTGGATTGTGAGTTATGACCAGAATAGTGAAGTTGGTCAAGCTGGATTGTTTTTATCCGCGTATTTATTGTGGTCTCTTGAAAAGCAGATATCCCAGCTTGCACAAAATCAAAGCGTTTAATATTTTTACTATTTCTTGATGAATTTATTGGCTAACCAATGGCTCTGGTCTTGTGTAAATTGGACTTTTGTGTGAATTATGGTGAATTGTTTCCCAACATGTGTCCTGAGATGGCGGAAATCTGGAGCCCTTGCATTGAATGTCATTTTGACCATTGAAGCCAGAACTTTTGACACTTGATCCCTTAAGACAAGTTGTAGAGAAACAAATTAGTGATCCAATACAACTGGAATTGGTTCAATTGGATTAGTGAGGCTCCAGATATTGTACAAATACGAAAATGTGTTTTGAGTCCAATATCTGGACAGAAATGGAGTCTTCACTTTCGAGTATAATTACATTTCAAACATGTAAAATTGGATTACTAAAATGTATTAAGTATTTAATATATTGTCTTAGGTGTTCAATATCATACAATTTGGATAGGTATAACTCCATTTAAGACCTCAACAGTAAACAATAGACATAATGGTCAGGTTGAATTATACATATGCTTCTTATTTATATAGAAAACATAAATACTTATAACTAATTAGAAAGTGTGAAATTATATATAAATATGCTAAACAATATATTATAGTACACAAATTAATACACAAAATAGATAAAATACATGCATATTTAAACTCTAATCACACTCCCCAACCAGCTCATTACTAGTCCCTAGTGATGAAAGCGTAACATAATTTTGTGATGATGCTTTGTTGGGACAATCTTAAGTGTTTTGATTAGATCCCAAAACCCCTTGATGAATTTGCCTAAAGTTTGATCATGATGATAGGCTCAGGATAGATAGGTTAGAATAGATTTTTCTATTCACAGGTATTCAGTTAAGGGGGAACGTACTGAGGAGTGAAGACTGATGGAGACGTCTTTGAAGTCTGAAGTCTGAAGTATCCCCAACCCAGAAGGTTTAATCGTCTAGAAGATGATCAACCTGAAGCTATAACCTGAAGAACCTAGAAAGAGTCCTGAAGATGCCTAGAAGCCATCCTGAAGAAGTCCACTGATCCTGACAGAACTGAGTAAACTAAGCATGCTCAGGGAAGTCTCTATCAGTGAAGGCACAAGTAACCTAGATCAAGATGAATGTCCTACTGATGTTCATAAGTCCTGACTTGGGCCTAGTATCAGTATACTGATACTTGTAAGTCCTGAGACCCAAAGGTTACACTTGCGAATGGAAGTCTGATGAAGCAGAAAGAATGTCAGAGTCTCCAACATAAGATAAACATTTATGCTAAGTAAAGAACGAGGGACTCAGAGTTATAAATGTACGAGGTTCAGTAAAGTCAAATGTCGACAAACTAGCCGTTGACAAAGCGACCAGTTAGAAGGTGACACGTATGTACGAAGACTGAGCGCATTTAATACTTCTCAGAGGTGCAGGCTGCGGATCAGAAACTTTGCCATACTAGGTATGGTCTCTGTCAGACAAGGACAACCAGTACCTGCACCTACCTAAAATAGAGGGGTTTGAAACGGACCTCCTCCAACGGATCTATTTTAAACCCTCCTATAAATACAAAAGGTCTTGCTCCCATTCTAGGCTAACGGGAAATTTCCAAGAGAAACTCTCAAGATTCCAAGCACTCAAAGTTCATTTGAAGCAATACTCTGAAACCTTAAATTTCCCTAGTGTTGTAGTAGGAATCTATTCTGTATTTTGCTTAGAGTATTGAACCTATCCTTAGAACTGATTTGTTAGAAGGATCAATACACAATAGTTGGACAAAATGTGAATACCATACCCCTCAGGTTGTGAGTTGGTTGGTAGGAAGGACTAGGACTTGTAAAACCATCCAGGGGTCAGTTCCTAAGAGAGGAAGTTGGCTTCTCGTGTCCCTTGGCACGTAAAAATCAAGTACCTATCCTCAGGGTTTTGAGGATAGCTTCCTGTTCAATCAGGTCGTGGACGTAGGAGTTGGTTATCTCCGAACCACGTTAAAAAGACCCTTGTGTGCTGATTTACTATTTGCTCAGGATCATACTGTCATCATATTAAACTGAAGCATACTTGCATTATTTTGGAAAACCATCAGGACTGACTTTGTAATCCTGATCTTAAAACAGTGCACCAGCCTTAACCATATTTTCACTAAGCAAACTGATAAGTTTTCAGGAACTAAAATGAGTAGAAACTTAAGGGCTCACATTCCGCACTAAACTGAGCTTACTGAGATAGTAGCCCAACTGACTAGCTTCCGAGCGGTCAGTAAGATTGTTATCTCTACTGAGCTTCTGAGAGCACAACTCTGACTTAGCCTATTTGGTTCACTACTGATCCATCCCTGCTGCCCCTGAGGACCATCAGTTTACTGAACACGTCAGGAGCTTCCTGACTAAGTCTGAAAGAGAATTTTCCTGAGTCTTTCGGGAAAATCTGACATCAGTGTATTCCCCCCATACACTAATTTATACTCGTTTTGGGACCAACATGCTTTTATTTGCATCTTACCAATTCTTTGTTATAATATATCTAAATTAACAAACTATTGCATTTTAAAACTATTTTATGTTTAATACAATCTAAATAGATAGTTTGATAGTCATCTTCTGTTGTGCTCAAGTTAAGTGACCAAAAGGTATGGAGTTCACGTCATAATTCTATTATCTTGATATTTACTGTGGTTAACAACTTTCATGATGAAAATATATATATATATATATATTTTTTAACAAGATAGTTATTAGAATAAACAGGTTTTGCTAGTGGATTTCACACGCCTTACATCTCTCAATGTGGCTAGTGTTTACGCTCAGACTCTATATCGTGAATATTTCTATCATACGCTTGGTTATACATCCATCAGTCAATCAACAATGCATGCAACATAAGTTAGAAGGACTTTATTTGGTTGTAATGTGGCTTAAGGTGAAGTAATTAATAAAATCGGCTCTGGATTTTGGCTCAAAGTGGTCTGCAACCAAATCTAGGAAGAATTATATTTAGGATTTGATTCGCATCTTCAAATCTCTTAGATACTGTCCTTTGCCCTCCTCATCATTATTCCGATAAATATCACTTTTTTTCTTTTTCTTTTTCTTTTCTTTTTTTTTTCTCCTTTTTTTTTCTTTTTTGACACCTTCACAAGAATAATTCACCTTATGCACACTTTGAGAACGGATAATTATGATTTTGTGGTTAAAGAAAAGGTTTTATTTAGGCTCAAAGGGGTTTACTAAGGCATTGAAAATTTCGGTAGGTTTTATTGGAAAAGAAAGGTAAGTCTTAATTGCCTTCATCATTCTTATGTATGCATACAGAGTGGCTGATACAGATTCAAAACAAGTTCTGAAGAACATAATTCATGACAGAGTATCTCAAACATAAAAGAATGCTCAAACATGCTATTTAGGCACAAATTCTCACAGTGTAGGTTCATATCCACTAAACAAAAGTTGCAGTTTTCTAATGTAAATCTTGTTAAAATAAAATAAAAATTCACCAATCAATTGCAACCATTTGTAAAATAGAAAAATTAGTAGAATTATTCAATTATAGTCCATAATCTTTTGTCACTGTGTGTGTGTGTAAAATCAGGATGACTTATAAACAACTATTAGAAAGTACTTAACCAAAATAGAAAATAAATGTATCAAGTTTGTTAAATAGCATATATTAAAATTAAGAAGTTGGTAAATATAAAAAAGTCGTGGTTGTGATGCGTCTCAAGGGTATAAAGAAAAGGTGAATTTTCTTACCCCCTTTACTCTGCCATCTTTATAGTGTTTTTTTTTTAACTTTTTAATTTTTTTTTTTTAGTTTTTTAAGAAGAACTCAACTAATCCCACCCCCCCCCCATTTAAACAACACATTGTCCTCAATGATGAATAAATGAAATTGTAAAATAGAATAGATTACCTGATTCCACAGAGAAATTTGTAGCAATAAACCTGAAATACGCAAACAGACATATATATATATATATGCATTTTTTTTCTTTTCTTTTTAATTTTTTTTTCACAAACGCAAATCTAAATCATCCTGACTTTTTCTGGGTCGAGTTCCTAACCAGTTTACCTGAGACATGATTGGGCAACTTTTAATCTCACAGGCATTGAGTGTTTCTATTAATTGTTCAGGATCTGAATCTTCTGTAAAGAGTTGACGTGCTGATTCTTCAATAAAACCTTGTTGCTTCACATGATCCAAAAAAGTTAGTAACCCATCATAATAACCATTAATATTCAGTAGTCCCACATGTTTTGAATGAATACTTAAACATGACCAACATACAATGTTAAATATTTCTTCCAAAGTAAGAATACCACATGGAAGGGCTATGAATGCATCAGAGATTTCTATCAATTTTGGCATTCTGTCCATTAAGGATGAAATCTGTATTTCCTCACCAATTGTAGTAGGATTAAATCTTTTTATACATGTGTGAACGACTCCCTGAACCTCAGACCCTCCCCAAGATGCTACCAAGGCAACATTACCTACTAGACTAAGTGTACCTCCTCCGTGTACTAGTTTGATATTTCTCCGTGCTAGTATACCCCCTAGCTTATTTGCTACTCGAGCAAATTTTTTATTAAGACCATTTCCAGCTCCCCCTAACACACAAATGAAGGTTATTTTTTTAGAAGATGAAGTTGTCATATTTGGACTCTTGAAAGGATGATACAAGTTGTGATAAACTGATACAAGTATTTGAAGGGTACTTACAATCTAGGCCTCTGGTACCCAGCTGATGACAACTTTCAGCTGAGTGGGTACTCAGACTCTGACTATGGAGGGTGCAAGATTGATAGGAAATCAACCTCTGGCACATGTCAGTTTCTGGGAAGTAAGCTGATATCTTGGTTCTCCAAGAAGCAGACTTCCGTAGCTACTTCTACAACAGTGGCAGAGTACATGGCTACTGGAAGTTGCTGTTCTCAGCTGCTCTGGATCAGACAACAGCTGAAGGACTACCATGTGATCACATAAGAGATACCCATCTTCTGTGATAGCACAAGTGCAATAGCCATTACTCAGAATCCTGTTCTCCATACTAGATGCAAGCATGTGGACATAAGACATCATTTTCTTCGGGATCATGCTGAGAAAGGAGATATCAGGATGGAGAAAATTCATACGGAGAAGCAGAGAGCAGATGTTCTTACCAAACCCTTAGCAGAGGCAAGATTCAGAGAATTAGTAGCAGAGTTAGGAATGATAGATGGAGGGGCAGTTCTATAGAAAGAAAGTTTTTGGGTAAACGGGTAGTCAGCTGGTACCCAGCTGAGGACTACTCTGCTGAAGTAGTCAGCTGATCCTCACATCAGCTGATCTGGTATGTCTACTTAATATTTCCTTTCTTTTCTCTATCTTGTTATGTCTAACTTGATACAGGAATAAGTTATGAAAGTCAGACAATGCCACCTTGCTTCAGCTGACATTATAAACCCAGATGAGCAGAAAAGATTTTCATAAGGATCGCTCTTATCAGCTGATTTTGCCACGTCAGCATCTCGATAAGTATTTCTATGATCTTTATGTCGAATATTTTTTATCAAATCTTTTCAAAAATTAATAAATCCCTAATTTCTAAAAACTATTTTAGAAAATTGGCAATCAAATCTTTGTGTTTACAAAAAATCAGGGATTTATTACCTTTTTCCAAATAAGGTGTCAGTTGTAATTAATTTAACACCGTCTAAATCTTCTCAAAAAGTGTTTTCAACATTACCTTTTTCAAAAAGGGGAATCTTTTGAGGCGGTCAAAACCTTTCGAAATCCTGACACCCACGCATCACCTCCAAAATTCTCAAAGGTCATTTATTCTGGACCTTTGATTTGTGTGATGCAAAATACAAATCTACGATCAAAACTGATCGGTTTTAATTTTGGAAAAACTGCTCATATCTCTCGATACTTATATATATCCCTTTAAACTTCTTTCTGAAATTTTCTGTTCCTAAATCTTTCTGCCCAAAGTTTTCCTGCATACTATTCTCTCTGCACTCAAACCCTGTTTTGAAGGTATGGCATCTAAGACAATGCAAAAGCTCTTCAAAGAAAAGATGTACGCAGAGATGTGTGTCGATTTCGACACGACTAGGGTTCCTGAAATCAGAGAAATCCTAAACCTTCTCCAAAATCAAAATCTCCGAACCTTCATCTCCATGACCCCCCCTGACCATAAAACCCTAAACTTCTATGCCTTTCAATTCCTTCTTAAGGCTCAGTTCAGCATAGACTCCATCGGCTCCTTGGTTGATGAAGTCGCCGTTGTTATCTCCAAGGATGTTGTCGCTGATATCTTTGGCCTATCCTCCTCTGGTGTCCAACCCCACAAATACAAGGAAGCTGACTACCTGGAGACTTTTCAGTTAATGGTCAGGGCGAGTTACAGAGACACCACCACGAACCTGAAGAAATCCATGCTGAGGATGCGGTTTCGGTTCCTGATGGATGTGGTGACCAAGGTCATCTTGGCGGAACAGGGGAGTTTGGACGCCATTACCAAACTCCGCCTGAGTGTGGCCCGCACCATTCTCGATGGGGTGCAAGCGGACTGGGTGAGTCTGCTATGGTTTCGCCTGGAGCAGGAGTCCAAGAGGTGCTTGGTGAAGGAGGTGAATGGGGAACAGATTTACAGTTTTAAATCCAAGTGTTCCATGGCCACCAAGATCACTATTCTTCTGAATCATCTGCTGCCCCAGCATGAGTGGGATGAAGAATGAGTTGTTGAGTACAACCACACCAAGTTCTTAAGGGGAAGTAACTTGGATATCATTGGGCCAGCTGACTCAGATTCTGATGCTGATACAGTAGCTGTTGCCCCTGGTCCTTCTGCTGGTCATAGGAAGAAGCAGAAGAGGAAGGCTCCAATGTCTGCTGAAGGTGGTAAACAAAAGAAATCCAAGAAAGACACCACTCCAATTCAAAGGAAGCTCTCCTTTGATTCTGATTCAGATGAAAAAGAGGATACTGCTCTGCTAAGCAGTCTGAAGAGGGAGAAAACTTCAGCAGAGAAGCCTACTCTGCTGGTTGTTGAGTCTTCTGGAGAAGAAGTGCAGGATGAGGAGGAGTCAGCTGAGAAGGCTACATCAGATAATGCTTCTGCTACTGGCTCTGATGCAGAGGAAGAAGAGTCGAAAGAGAGGGAGTCAGTTGAACCCTCAGTAGCTGAGACAGAGGTTCTTCATTCCTCTGCTGATACACCATCAGCAGACACACCTATTGCTGCCTCACCTATCAGGTCAGCTTCTCCTACACCTTTTTCTGATCCTTCCCAACACTTTTCAACCCCAGCCGATCCCTCACCATCACAAATCCCAGTCGGCAATGAACCAGAGGAGATGGCTACCTCTGGAGAGCCTTCAGCTACCCCCAAACCCTCTCACTCTGAACCTATAATTCTCGATAACCCCAATTCCCCCTCAGAAATGGCCAAGCAAGCACGCCTATCTCACCATCGTTCAAAGGGGCCTCTTGAACGAGGGATGATTATATCTGCCCTAGCCCACATTTCCCTCTACATTCCTGAACTCAACCCCTATCCAGCCTACCAAGACATCCTTGCTGATGGCCTAGCCTGGGCACAAGCAAGAGAGGGGCCAGTCACATTCTTTCTGGCCCTACTTAAGGAGATGGGAGAAGCAGCTTTCACCGAATGGGAGGAAATTTTGATGGAGGCCTTGGAGGTTAAGGCTCCATCCCAGCTGACATCCCCTGAAGGGCTGAGGAAAGTGGCCAGAGCTCTGTTGCTCAAAGATGGTGTGGCCTTGGACTGCCCTGAAACAGCAGAGACTGAGTTTGTTCCTCCAGCAGCACATTTTGAGATCTCCCCTGCTGATCAGGTAACTCCTGCACTCTTGGAACAATTAAAAGGTTATTTTGATGACCACATCAGGGAGGTCAAAGCTACTCTTCTGGCTGCCAAGTCTGCTGCCCCCTCTATGATTGAAGCTCATGTTCATCAAGTCTTGTTGGACCATCGCAACAAGCTGAAGGAAGCTATGGAGGACAGCTTGTATGCCACTCGCATTGAATTCTTCAATACTCTCCAGAGCTTCAAGGCAACTGCCAGAGCTTTCAATGATGATGCATCTGCCTCTCTTGCTGCTGATTCTGAGAGATTCAGATTGGTCTCTAAACGGCTGGAAGGACAAATTGCTGAGTGCAAACATGGTCAGGAGGACCTGAAAGATATTGTGGACAAGCTTCCCACTTCTCTACCCTCTGCTGCAGTAATTGATGATATCAAAAAGGGGGAAGAGAAGAACTCAGCTGCTATTGCTGCCTTGCAAGCTGAGATGGCCTCTCTGAGAGCTCTTCTGGTGGATAATCAAGGGGTTCTATCTGCTAGGATAGAAAATGTTGAAGATTACATCAACACCAGGAAGATGGCTGCTCAGAAAACTCAGGAGTTGAGAGATCAGAAAATGGCGGAGGCTTTGCAGAAGCAAGAAGTTGTCGCTGTAGAAAGGGAAAAGAAGAAAAGAATTATGAATGCTAATCTGGACGAAAAGCTGGCTAAGGAGTTGCAGCTAGCTGAGAAAGAAACCCCTGAGGAGAGGAGGAAGAGGCAGGAGAGGGAAATAAATGATGAGCTTGAGAGAAGATATCAGAGGAAGCTGAAGAAGAAAGGGAAAGCAGTAGCTCAAGGGAGCAGGACTAGGAGTGAAAAGTTCATCAGAGATCCAAATGAGCCTCTAGTTGATGGACCAATTGATATGTTATACAATCAATTGTCTGATGAGCTGGTGGATCTCTGGAAAACCATAAAAGCCAAAACTATGATCCACTTCTATGTTCTTCGAGGAGAAGATACCAGAAGAGAGAGAGAGAAAAATGCTGAGTTCAGAGATTGGTTGAAGGAAACTTTTCCTAAGTTCTTCAGAGCAATCACAGAAGAGATGCTTAAGGTGGAGGTTCAGCCAGAGTTGCCAGAGATTGAATATCTTCCTACTCCAACTGATGTGAGTGGAAAGATAGATTGGGTGGAAATCAGGAAACATTGGCTGCAGATCACTCAACTCTTTCATCAGCTTTCTGACAACTCTCTGCCAGCTTTGAAGGAAATAGAGAAGAGATTCTTAGACTGGTTGCAAGTTCCGCTAAGCAGCAGAAGACCGCTCCTCATGTAATAGTCCAGCTGAGTCAGCTGAGGATTAGGTATCTTTACTTCTGTCTGTTATTTCTCTCTTGATTATTATTAATAAAGCTTTATGATTCCAGACAACTACTTGTTGTCAGCTGCGTTTTGATTCTGTCTAAAAGATCTTAATTAAAGATCTTCTTTTCTGTCCTATGTGATCTTGATTTTGACTGAATATGTTTATCTGTTGAGATCAGCTGAGTTGGTTTTGATATCATCAAAAAGGGGGAACTTGTTAGGATATCTGTGTTAGATGTTTTGATGATATAAAACAAATCAACTTGTAATAGGACCAGCTGAACATGTTAGTCTGCTGATGAGTAGTTAGGATTAGATAGGTTCGAGTAAGGGGGAACTTACCTTGCTGCCTAGAAGATCCGAAGCTTTCATAGAAGAGAAGACCAGCTGAGACCTTGTGGACTTAGCCGATTTTAGAAGACAGAAGATTTAATCAGCTAACACTGGAGCATCGAAAGCAGATCATCAGAGAAGTTTACATCAGCCGATAAGCTGAAGAGCAGATCAGCTGATATCAGAAGATTAGCTGATCAGCTGAGAGCACGTCGTAGACAAGACAAGGACCATGGATAAAAGACTTATTCAGACGAAGTCAAGAAGACCAGCTGAGGTGCACACCAGCAGACTTGCACATCAGCTGAGGTCCAGGTATCAGCAGACTGATACACCAGCTGAGGAGACAGATCAGCTGAGGTCCTGTGCTCAGCCCAGATTTCTTCGGAATCAATTTGAAGGGTTAACTTGCGACATAAAAGGAAGATTCCCAGAATAGAAGATCAATCAATCAAGGGGACAAACTTGATTGATTGAAGATCGCAAAGACTGACGGGAATCAAGAAGGAAATTCAATCAATCACAATGATTGATTGAATACGAGATTATAGGATCTCAGATTTCTAGTCCATTCCAACGGCTAGTTATTTGATCCTATAAATTAGAGTAATTGTGATAATTTCTGTATTGGATTCACACGCACATTAAGCTAGCCAATACTCTGTCAGCTTTATCACTTACGCTCAAAACACCATCCATACTTATCCTTTGTAAAAGCTTTGTAGAAGCTGTGAGAAGTCAATTGCAATTATAGCATTGACAAGTTGTAAAGAGAGTAGTACTCTCAAAACTGTGTAAGTAAGTGAGTAAGTGAGTTAGTGGAGAGCCCCTCAAGTCCAAGTTGGATTGAGGAGAGTGGATGTAGGACAGTTGGTCCGAACCACTATAAACCCCTGTGTCTCTTCGTATTTCTTTCTGTTCTTATCTGTGCACATAACTTAAAAACAAATTTTCATTAAAACGTTTCCGCACTATACACAGCGCACTATTTTCAAAATTCAGACTACCTCAAGTAGTCTGCTGATTTTCTGAATAAATCAGTAAATTTGAAAAAGGTTTTTGAATCCTTACAAGTCTATTCAACCCCCCTCCCCCCCTTCTAGACTTGTTCAAGTGTATTCTTCCCAAAAACCTGCCTTTGGGACCAACACATTTATAATGAAATCTATTTTATTTAATCTTATCAAATATATATTATTATTATTTTTCAATTTTTTTAACTCAGTTTTGTGGGTAACTAGACTCGAAAGTCAAGGAGTACCGAATCCGCCATTTATACCGGAAAAATAAAATTCACATAATATTACTAGCCGGGTCAGTAAGAGATACTGACTCAATCTCCTTTGTAAAATTTCCAAGATATGCTTTTATACGTTGTCCATTAACTTTAAACAAATTACCTATTTTTGGATTTTCAATTTCAACTGCTCCATTTGAAAATACAGTTCTTACAATGAAGGGTCTTGACCATTTTAAGCGCAATTTTCCAGGAAACAAATGTAATCTAGAATTATATAAAAGAACTTTTTGCCCTATTTCGAAAGTTTTTCTGACAATGTGTTTGTCATGAAACACTTTCATTTTTTCTTTGTAAATTCTAGAATTATCATATGCATCATTTATGATTTCCTCCAATTCATTTAACTGAAATTTTCTTAAAGTGCTAACTTTTTCTAGATTAAAATTAAACGTTTTAATAGCCCAAAAACCTTTATGTTATATTTCAACAGGTAAATGGCATGGCTTACCATAGACAAGTCGGTAAGGAGACATACCAAGTATTGTTTTATATGCTGTCTGATAAGCCCATAGTGCATCTACTAACCTGATTGACCAATCTTTTCGATTTGAGTTGACTGTCTACTCCAAGATATATTTTATTTCCCTATTAGCAAGTTCAGCTTGCCCACTAGTGTTTGGGTGGTATGGGGTAGACACTTTATGATGGATTGCATATTTTTTCATTAAATTCTCAAATGATTTGTTACAAAAGTGTGAACCGCTATCACTAATAATTGCACGAG
>JAPKLY010001274.1:0-17294 GCA_026898435.1 Prunella vulgaris
TTTAAAGTTCTAATTAGGATTTATGCTTATTTTGTTATTTCAATAATCAATGTTAGATTTATTTTGTCTCATTTATTCATGTCATGTCTTTGGTCACAATTAGTTCTAGTAACTCTAGTCTCATTTTTAGTCCATTTATGTTAATTTGAATTATGTCCGTTATCTCAGTTAGTCTTGTTCATCTATTAGTTATGATTTAAGTCTTTTTGCTTTGGGTGGAATTCACCCGAAGCATATTTAGATTATTAGTTTAGAATTCTTGCTTTATTTTATTTTTGCTTAATTTTGTAGTAGATAGAAACTAAAATCATGCAATTTCATTCTTGTTAATTTGATTTTAAAACTCTCACACAATTCTTAGGATTAGACTTGTCTCATTGCTTCCTGTGGATTCGATATTTAATAAATTGGTCAGCTTACCACTACACGATCCTATACACTTGTAGGAAAGTGCATTTGTGTGCGAAAACAAATCGCTAGTCAAGTTTTTGGAGCCGTTGCCGGGGAAGCAACATAGATAGTTTAATTTTAGGTTTGTGTGTTTAAGTTATTTTAATTCCTTTTTAACTCTGTGGACTTGCTGATTGTTTTGCAGGAGTGATGAACGAATATGACATAGACTCTATGGATTATCCGTCTCATCCATACTCGGATACTCCTGATCCATATCAGCCCGATTACCACCAACCTCCTAATCCATATTACCCACCATCTCCTGATCCATATCATCCATATTATCCACCACCTTGCCAGCAGTATTCTCCATATTCACTTCCAGAACCATACTATCCACCACCTGAATACAACCAACCTCCTCCACAGCAATACTCCTTTCCTCCTCAACCATATCAGGACTCAAACTCCTATCCATACTCATATCCATATTCCGATCTCTACTTTTATCCTTATCCATATTCCTACTCTAATCCAGAAGCTTTTATTCAACCTCCACCAGGGGTTGAGCCGGAATCACAACCTCCAAATAGCGAAGGGAAAGCCACAACCGACGAGATGCTTGCTTTACTTTTAAAGCAAACGGAGAAAATGGAAGAAGCTCAAGAGAGATTCAATGAAGGATTGAAGGACACAAATTCTAAAGTAAAGACCTTGGTGATTCAGTTGGAGCAAATGAACAGTTTTAGGGCTGAGAGTGATTTAGATGGAGAGGAAAAAGAGGGCCCAAACGAAGTGGTTGAAGATGTCATTCCACTATCCAAAGGAGATGTAGAGGAATGTCCCTTCATGGACACGAGCGAAACTAAGGAAGAAAGTCAAATGAAAGTAGAAGAAGAATCTGAGAGAGAAATGAGCAACCATGAACTATTATCTTTTTCTATTTCACTTGATATTATTTCTATTGATTTTATTTTGCCTCCTTATAGGTTTGATGAAAAGGTAGAATTGAAGATAATCTTGTGAATTCTCGAGAAAAAGGGAGATGAATGGATTGAGATGAAGGTGATAAGAGAAAAGGCAAATGCATGTAAACTTGGAGGTAAGAGAAAGGGAGATTGGTATACTCATGGTTTGAGCCTCATTGACTTCGAGGCTAAACGATTGAGATACAATGGCAAGGAGGACCGATATCCTTGGCCATTTCGATGAGCGTATGAGGTATCATCCGGCATAGGACATTAAAAATAGCGCTTAATGGGAGGCAACCCATTTTCTTGCTTTTGTTTATTTTCTTATTTTTTATTTTATTTTTACTTTTTTTAATTTTTTATTTCTTTTGATTTGTTAGTTTGTTAATTCTTGTTTCTCTCCGAGTGTGTGCTTTGTAGGTCTTGGATGGTTGCGTGCAAAAGGGAACAAAAGAAATTGAATTGTGCTGGTTCTATGAAGAGTAATTTGGTGCAGATTGAGGTACCACGAACCCAAACTTAGAGATTGCTAAGCAATCTCTAAGTTTGGGGGAGTGATCATTTTTACTATTATGCCTACACTGCACATGCGCACATTCATATTTTGTTCTTGTTGCCCTAGTTGACTTTTGTGATCTCTATGAGTCGTGGGAATGTGCCTGTATAAGTGTTGAGTTATTCTGCTTTGATATGAGTCTCAAATGGACACCCCAGGTTCAAACTTAGATTTGCTTAGCAAACTCTAAGTTTGGGGGAGTGTATTTTTATGTGATTTGATTTCTTGAGCACTGCACAGGCGCACCTTCCTCATTCCTGTTGTGATCATTGAGTTTGTGAAATGTGTGGTGAGGTTGAATAGGGTGATATTGGATTGAGAAGTGCATGATTGTGTTATTGAGTGAAGTGCATATGAGATGTCATTTGTGTTTGAGTAGAGGGTGTTAGTCATTGATGCTTTGATGCTAGGAGTTGAGATGAGATCATTTTGAGTCAATAAAATTTGTCACAATCACATTGCCTGTGAGATTTTTGAGCCTATTCCTATACATTTAATAAAGATGAAGTCTCTTGATTGTGTGGTCCTCTTAGTATGTTGTCACTCTAGAACTTGCCTTGAGTCTGATTTGAGATTACAAAAATTAAGAATTTTGCAAAAATGAGATGAGGCCTTCCTTGATTTGCTTGAGTCACTTAGCCATATTTTCCCTACTTGAATTTATTGATTCACTAGTCAACCCTTTTGAGCCTTATATCCTATTTTATTGGTCACCTGTTTTGAAACTCTTATCTTGTGTAGTCTTTTTCACCCAAGGGATAATAGAGCTTAATTTTGTTGATTGGGAAGTCTTGTGAATCGCGTTGAAAATAAAAGAAATAAGGGAATAGTTGGTGAAAGTGTGAAAAAAAAATCTGGTTGAGACCTTGCCTAAAAATGCAAGGTGATGTTGAGAAAAGAATGTGAAAAGAAAAAGAGTGGGAAAATAAAAGCAAAGAAAAAAGTGAAGTAATGTGAAGTGTAGATTGGGGAATGTGTTGAATCAAATATGTGAGTACCTCTCAAGCCTGAAAGAGGTAGATAGTGAGAAATTTTCTGCTCTACTAACCATTTAAGTCACTTTTATCCAAAAAATTCCTACCCTAACCAAAGAGCCAACGTTACAACTAAATGAAAAGCCCTAATTGATTTGCAATTGACTTACTTTTACAGTAGTGGAGAATAGAGACAATAGTCAAGCTTATGGTAGTGCAGCTATTGAGTGATATTGAGTGCTGAATTTTAACCCATACATTTGAGTGATGAGTGATACACTACCGAGAGGATTGTGATGAGTTGAATTGACTTGATGTGTTATTGAAAATTGATGACTAGACTTAAAATTGATGTGATGAGCATGCTTGATTGAACACTTGTGAGCTTGTGTTGTATACTCTAGTTTGAGGGAGTGATTAGGGTCATATTTGCATCAATTTGTGCTCATTTTTATATGAATTTCTAGGATTTTGTATGCATTTAGGGCCTTAATTGCTAATCGATTTTGTAGAGAGATGTGTTCTATTATTGATTAAATGAGTTTGAGTGTTGAAAATTTAATTTAATTGAAAAATTGAGTTGAAATTAATTTAATTGGTGTATTGAATTTCTTGATTCACGTTTCTTTTGTTTTGATGTGGGTATTGTTGTAATCGAGAGAAAAGCGCAAGCATAAAAGTAAATGACACGATATTGATGACCCAGTTCGTCACGGAGTGACTACGTCTGGGGGCGACCAAGCCAGGAGATTATACTAATAAGAACTGCCGTTACAATGAATGTGTAGAATGTAGAGAATACAAAGGGAAGATACAGTATATAAGGATACCTAACCCTAAGTCTTGTGGGCTTAAAGCCCACTGGATATATCTAATATTATATCCATAAAATATAATAATATATTTACATATATTATAACACTCCCCCTTGGATATAATATGACAAGGAAGAATGCAAGTGTTACTTAGTGGAGTGTTACAAATGGCCTCGAGGATACAATCATCAGGATTGTTTAACATTTGTTACTCCCCCTGAAGATAACAACCTTCCAAGTCGACGCATCCCGATTCCATGTACGTACTTTTCAAAAGTCGAAGTGGGAAGAGATTTAGTGAACAAATCAGCTAGATTGTCACTTAAGCGTACTTGTTTTATCGTGATCTCACCACTCTTCTGGAGTTCGTGAGGATAAAAGAATTTTGGGGATATATGCTTCGTCAAGTTCCCTTTGACATAGTCGTTGCTCATTTGTGCAATACATGCAGCATTATCTTCGTAGATAATTGAAGGGCTTAAGTCAATAGAAGGGATACCACACGAATCGTGAATGTGTTTTATAAGGGACTTTAACCACACACATTCTCTTGCAGTTTCGTACAGAGCTATGATCTCTGAGTGGTTTGACGATGTGGTCACCAAAGTTTATTTGACAGATCTCCATGAAATGGCTGTTCCACCACAGAGGAAAACATAACCCATTTGCAATTTTATATTATGGGGATCAGATAGATAACCAGCATCAGCATAACCTATAAGTGTTTTGTCTTGGTTTCTTTGACAGAAAAGGCCAAGATCTTGAGAACCTTGAAGATATCGTAAGATGTGTTTCACACCATTCCAATGTCTCCTTGTAGGGGAGACACTGAACCTTGCAAGTAGATTGACTGCAAAGGCAATATCGGGCCTAGTGCAGTTTGCAAGATAGAGCAGTGCACCAATTGCACTTAGATATGGAACTTCAGGTCCCAATAGCTCTTCGGTATCTTCTTTAGGTCTGAATGGGTCCTTTTCCAAATCGAGGGAACAGACTACCATTGGAGTGCTTAAAGGATGAGATTTATCCATATGGAATCTCTCCAACACTTTCTTTAGGTAAGCTGATTAGTGTATCAGTATTCCTTCAGGGAAATGCTCGATCTGCAGACCGAGACAGAACTTGGTTTTACCCAAAGTTTTCATTTCAAATTCAGTTTTTAAGATTGAACTTGCTTCTTCAATCTCTTTCCTTGTTCCGATAATGTTTAGATCATCCACATACACCGAGATGATGCAAAAACCATTAAGGGATTTCTTAGTAAAGACACAAGGAAAAGCCTCGTTATTTACATATTCCTTCTTCAGGAGGAATTCGCTTAGTCGATTATACCACATACGACTTGACTATTTTAAGCCATATAACGGGCGTTGCAACTTAATGCTGAACATACTACGATGTTCGTTATTCCTCATTTGGGGAATAGTTAATCCATCAGGGATTTTCATATAGATGTCAGAATCTAATGATCCGTATAAGTATGCGGTAATTATGTCCATTAACTGCGTTTAACTGCCAATGATATATGGCGGAACTTTATAATATTCACAACAGGAGAATTTGTTTGATCACATCAAACTCAATAATGGGTCACTGCGAAAAACCCTTAAGCTGTTAATCTCGCTTTGTATCTCTCAACTTCATTTTGTTTCGTATTAATACCGATTTATATCCTTCAGGGATAAAATATTTAGGGGGTATGTACGATAGAACAAAACAGTTTATTTTGCGAGTCTAGCTCTTCCATATTTGCTTCTTTCTATTGCATCTAATCAAATTTAGATACTGGTACCAGATTTTAGAAAGAGCAATTATGGGTACGAATATGTTGTCGACAACAGTGATATGTTTGTCTCCTGTGTTTATTAAGATTCATGTAAACCAGATCTTGATCATTTCCCATTGATCTGGGTGTTCCGCATCCTAGTATTTTGATTGCTATGTGCACGTGCCTTTTACTAGGATTTCTCGTCTTCGGGACGAATCTCTTCAGGAGATTTCATGAGTGACTGAATATATTATTAGCATTAATATACCATGGTTTTGTGTAAGGAGGTTCATTACGCTTCTGGCGTATAGGGGCATCCTTAACTATTCACAGTCACTTCATTTATAATCAGTAATGCATTTGATAATGCATCTGGCAGATTACTTGCTGATTATTGCAAGTTTATTTTCTTTTGAACTTCTGGTTCAAGTTTGATTTGTGCGTGGGCCTAAGTATTGAAGATCTTTTGTGTTCCACATAATTTCACGGCATTTATTAATTGTGGTATTTTTCTCTCCCCCTAAGGCCGGAAATAGATCTTCGTCGAATGTGCAGTCAGCGAAACGGGCTATAAACTGATCCCCAGTTAAAGGCTCGAGGTATTTAAGTATTGTGAGAGATACAAAATTGATGTAAATACCGAGTTTCCTTTGTGGGCCCATAGATGTTCGCTTAGGTGGTGGTATTGGAACATACACTGCACAATCGAATGTTCGCAGATGGGAAATGTTAGGTTCATTTCCACGCACGAGTTGAATAGGGGAATATTCATGATATGCAGTTGGTCGGAATTGGATTAGTGATGATGCATGTAAGATTGCATGCCCCCAACATGAAACAGGTAAGTTCGTTTTTTATAGTAGCGGTCTAGCGATTAATTTAAGACGTCTAATTAATGATTCAGCTAGACCATTTTGAGTATGGACATGAGGGACCGAATGCTCCACTTTGATTCCCAGTGCCATGCAAAAATCATCGAATGCCTTAGAGGTGAATTCACCGGCATTATCCATACGAATGGATTTAATAGGATGATCTGGGAATTGAGATCTCAACAGGATGATCTGTGCAATAAGCTTTGCAAAAGCAGTATTACGAGTGGATAGCATGGTGACATAAGTCCACCGAGTGGATGCATCTATTAGGACCATAAAGTACTGAAATGGTCCGGATGCAGGATGTCGGTCCGCAAATATCTCCTTTAATCCGCCCAAGGAATTTAGGAGATTTAGTTCTTACTTTACTACTAGAAGGACGAATTATGAGTTTACCCATTGTGCAAGCATCACATATGTATTCATTAACAGAAGGGATTCTGTTGTGTGTTATGTTATGGCCAGATGAATTACATAGAATCCGACGCATCATGGATTGTTCTGGATGTTTTAACCGCTTATGCCATAGTTTGAAAGAATTTGGATCATTAAATTTTAGATTAAGAGCTATATGGAGATTTGAGGGTCTGATGTATGTATAATACAAACCAGACGAGAAAGATGGAAGTTTTTCGATGATGTGTTTACGATAATTCAAATAGTGAGTCATCAACAGATATTCACTATTGTCCTCAGTATTTGTTTCAATGTGATAGCCATTCTGTCGAATGTCTTTGAAACTGAGGAGGGTACGCTTTGATTGTGAAAACAATAAAGCATTTTCGATTATTAATTCGGTACCCATAGGTAGAATGATCGAGGCTCTTCCGGAGCCAACGATTTGTATGTCGTCATCGAAAATAGTAGTGACACTTCCTTTCTTTTCAGTTAATGTTTGGAAAAATTGTCTATCTTTTAAGATAGTATGTGTAGTAGCACTATCTACTAAGCACAAAACATTAATCTTCATAAGCACTTAAGTGTATGTTTGGATACGTTTAGATATGAGGAATGCTAAGGAGAGCCAAGATTACAGACGCTGATTGATCAGCCGCACAAGGGATCACTTAGGTCCTACTTTATCAAAAACGTATTAAATTTTGTAGTCAATAGTCATATGTTCACCCAAGAGGTCATCATTTGTCTATGACAAAACCTGCTTTGGGCAGGTCGGTGTGGTGTGTTTCACCGTGATGAGCCTTCCCATTTTTGTCTTTTAGCATACGTTGATACGCCTCCACCAAATGTTTTGGAGTTCGACACTGGCGAGACCAATGGTCGTCGCATCCACACTTGTGACAGAGTTGTTTGTTCTGTGCACATGAGCTCGATGGTTTATCTTGAGGTGCATTATTATCAGTTGCACTAGATTGTGCATTGTTGCGACCTCTACCTCTACCTCTTCCCCTACCACGGCCTCGACTTCGGGTCGATCCACGTCCCCCACTCGCCTCATTTCCTTTTCCACGTTTACGGCCTCTAGAGTTCCTCCGAGTAGCATGTGCTTCAGGCACAGCTTGTGAGCCAACCGATCTAGTATTGTGATTTTTCATCAACAATTGGTTGTGCTTTTCTGCAACTAAAAGTGCAGAAATGAGCTCGGAGTGTGATTGATACTCTTTGGCCCTGTACTGCAGCTGGAGTACAAGATTAATAGTGTGAAAAGTGGAATTTTTTTTTTTTAATTAACTGATCAACAGTTATTGTTTCTTTACACAGCTTAAGCTGAGAAACTATGCGATGTAGGGCGGAGTTGTACTCCGTTACAGACTTGAAGTTTTGGAAACGAAGTGTTATCCATTCATGTCTGGTTTCGGGGAGGATCACATCGTGTTGTTGTTGGAATTGATCCTGGAGGGATTTCCATAACATCGATTGATCTTTTTCAGTGAGGTATTCGTTCTTAAGATCTTTGTGAAGATGATGTCTTAAGAAGATTAGAGCTTGTGCCTTTTGGGCAGTTGTGGATTTAGATGATTGTCTAGTTGTGTCGGTAAAGTCTTTAGAGACAAAGTGGATTTCAACGTTGAGAGCCCATGTCAAATAGTTATGGCAATCAAGTGCCAATTAATCGAATTCACATTTAGTGATATTTGACATGTTTTTGCTACAAAAATTAATAAATGGAAATTTATTAAAATTATCTGTTTGTAGCATTTAATAATCAAAGCTCAATCAATAAAAATTGCTAAGACAAAAAATAATTAATTATAGGGGGTATTGATATTTTTGGGTGTATGACTTTTATGAGACATTTATTAATGAGACTTGAACCCAAAAATAATTATTGAATAAGGGCATGGCCCAATTAGGAAGGGCCCAAAAAAAGGGGCGGCCCATTCAGGATTATTAAAACAGGCCCATTTGTAAAAGGGAAGGCCCAGGATTTTAATAAGCAGCCCAAACTAATTAAAAGAAAGCCCAATCGAATTAAATTAAAAGAGGCCCATGCATAAACATTAGGGTTTCAGTATGTGGGCATAGGAATTAGCCGAGTCAAGTGCCGATTTCTTCGGGTTGGGGCGAGAAAAACTCAATTATGGAGGTGGAGACCTCCACGTCGTCGCTGGCGTGCAGCAGCCGATGCACGTTTAGCGCGGCCGTTGACGGCGTCGCCGGTACCGTCGCGTCTCCGGCGCCGTTGCGAGGAGCCGCCGCCGCGAGCAGAGCCATCGCAGAAACAGTGTTTTCTGGCGCTATGTCGCCGTCGCGGCCTTACAGCGCACAACCGCCATAGCAGCGTGCGGCTGTCGTCGCCGCTGTGCCCTTCGGTCGGCGAGTGACTGACGCCGTCGCCGGCGTTCGCCGTGCGGCCGTCGTGCACCCGGAGGCGCCGTCACGCTCAAGGGCGGAGGCACCGTCGCGTACAGCCGCTTCAGGGGCCGTCGCGTCGCTAAAGGTAGGGCTACAATTTGGGTATTTCCGATTGGGGTTGAAGAAAAAAATGAGTTTTTCAGAATTATTCAGAATTTCTGGGTTTCTGATGAATTGATTCTATTTCCAGAATATCCGATTTAGGGCATTTTTATTACAGTTTGGTTTTCAGAAAGTAGGTTGATGATGATTCCCAAAAAAAAATCTGGGTTTGGGATATCTGAAAACCGAGAAGTCGAAATTTTTTTCATAGAAATTGATTTTTGTTATGAAAAACAGGGTTTTCGAATCACATGATTCACAAATGAAAGTTTTCTGATTTTCGTTGCTGAATTCTTCCCAGAACAAGGGATTTTCGAAAATGAATGAAGTTTCTGTTCCTTTTTTATTTTTGAGTTTCGAAAAACTGGGAACAGAAACAAATTTTAATAAAGGGGTTTTGATTTTCGAAAAAAAAACAGGTTTCAGATTTTCTGGAAAACAATTTTGCAAACTGGGGATTGGGGGTTTTCGAAAGAGTTGGTTCTGAAAACAGAGTTTGATTTGGTTTTCGAAAACAGATTACAGCAAGCTGGAAAGTCGATCGGAGGGATCGATTTATTGTTTCAGGGTTTTATTAGGGTTTTATTCGTACATAAACAAAAGTATGAAGATTACCCAAGTATATAAGCACATAGACAGTATATTCATAAGCAAGATCAAACATACAGAATATGCCTAATGTATTTTCAAGGCTATCGATATATCATGTATAAACAGATATTCATAAAGCAGATCACAGCATATTGATACATACAGCATGGTTCGAAAATTTGCAGTATAAGGTGGGGGTAATTCCCATAAAGTTTGATTTTCGAAAAGGAGGGGAAATCTGGGTTTCAGTTAAACATATTTATATGCATACGAAAAATCATATCCATGAAAAATTGCAGAATTAACATATAACCCAGATATACATGCCTTTAATATCAGAAAATACAGTAAATTAAAACTCACAGATTATAGCTTAAATTTCCAAATAATTTGAGTATTGAAATCCGATCCGAAAATTGTTGACTCAGGTGTTGGAGCAATCCTCTCGTAAATCCTTAAGCTCGTAGAGTCTCGTGCTGATAACGTGTTGTAATCGAGAGAAAAGCGCAAGCATAAAAGTAAATGACACGATATTGATGACCCAGTTCGTCACGGAGTGACTACGTCTGGGGGCGACCAAGCCAGGAGATTATACTAATAAGAACTGCCGTTACAATGAATGTGTAGAATGTAGAGAATACAAAGGGAAGATACAGTATATAAGGATACCTAACCCTAAGTCTTGTGGGCTTAAAGCCCACTGGATATATCTAATATTATATCCATAAAATATAATAATATATTTACATATATTATAACAGGTATGAGGTTATTTTGATTTGTACATGTTAGAGAGAGGGACCACCACTGCAACCTCATTCACGCTACAACCATGCCATCTTCTCCACTGGAAACCGTTCACCAGTGCTCATACCCGCAGCCACAACAGCTTAAATCCCTATTCGGAAACTGCTCCGTCGCAAGAAGCCCCCTCACTACTCGATTCCGTCGATCTCTGCCGGAATTCGCAACTCCTCGCACAGCCGCCGTCCGAATCCAAAGAACCGCCGCAATCTGTCCGCAGGCTCTGTTTCCACACTGCCACGCACCGGAATCTGCAATTTCGTCGACACCACTGTTCACTGCCTGAATCACGCCCAACCGTCCACTCAATCGAGCGCCGCTGCGACTGCCATGCCTCTGCTCGCACCTGAGTCCACCGTTCCCAAGCCACCGTCAATCGATCGGAAACCGCCACGCTCGATGAAGAAGCTGAGGTCACATAATTGATATAGTTTTGGGTTTCAATTGTAGAGGCCGACTTTCTTAATTGAAATGAAGGCCCAATTTATTTATTCCATTTGGCCCATTTGCTTATTCAAGGGGAAGTATATATACTCAGGAGACGAAATGAGAGACGACCACGCTTCAGTAGATCACGCCATTAGGTCACTTAGGCAGTAGGTTTAGGGATATTTTGCTTATGAATTAGGGATTAAACAAATTTATTTTCGTTAATTCATTAGGATTAGAGATTTCACTTTTCACTTCTTGTTTTGAGATGTGCACGAACAACAGAATTAGTTATTCTTTTTCATATTCGCACTAATTTTCATTTGGGATTTTCAGAATTTATTCCTATTCGTTTGGATTTTAATTTAAAGTTCTAATTAGGATTTATGCTTATTTTGTTATTTCAATAATTCAATGTTAGATTTATTTATGATTGTCTCATTTATTCATGTCATGTCTTTGGTCACAATTAGTTCTAGTAGCTCTAGTCTCATTTTTAGTCCATTTATATTAATTTCAATTATGTTTGTTATCTCAGTTAGTCCTGTTCATCTATTAGTTATGATTTAAGTTTTTTTGCTTTAGGTGGAATTCACCCGAAGCATGCATGATTTAGTTTAGATTATTAGTTTAGAATTCTTGCTTTATTTTATTTTTTCTTAATTTTGTAAGTAGATAGAAACTCAAATCCTGCAATTTCATTCTTGTTAATTTGATTTCAAAACTCACACACAATTCTTAGAATTAGATTTGTCTCATTACTTCCCGTGGATTCGATATTTTATAACTGGGTCAGCTTACCACTACACGATCCTATACACTTGTAGGAAAGTGCATTTGTGTGCGAACACAAATCGCTAGTCAGTTACTCTACTAAGTAAGTAAATATACGGCGTAATTTTTATTTATTTGTTTAAATAAAGTCAATCAATTTTCAAATGAAGAATTATAGAAGTTAAAAATCTGAAGAACGACGGTAATTTAAAGCATGAGACAAATTCAAAAACACAAACTTAAAGTCACTAAATTTTCTCCTCGCAATCAAATATGATAAAACATTCTTTCTCAATTTATTCAAACAAATTTATTGCTGATTAGGTTTTTTTGTGAAATTTGAGGAAGAACATGTAAATTGGTATTTCTTTATCAAATTAGATTTGTTAACAATTGTTAGTTGGATCTTTCTATGGTCATGATTCGTCCTTCCTGACGTCAGTAAACCCTCTAAATACCGTTAGATTCATAAACTAACGTACAATATTATTTTGAAGTGATTGCACTTTGCACTAGGGCGATTGCATTATGCATAAGGCGATCGCATTGTTAAAAAAATTAATTAATATTATTAAATAAAATTAAAATTACCAAATTATCCTTTTAATTAAAATATTATTATATCTTAATATATTTTAATCAAATTAAAATTTATGTTTTCAAAATTAATTCTTACACCCATTGCGACCGGGCCCGGCCCGGCCTGAACCCGAGTGGCCCGACAGGCCTAACGGGCCGGGCTAAATAGGCCCGGTTCTTTTCGGGCCTGTATTTTTTGGGCACATCCTGCCCTGAAACCCGGATTTTTTAAATATAGGCCCAAAAAATACAGGCCCGAAAAGAACCTGGTTTATTTAGCCCGGCCCGCTAGGCCCGTCGGGCCATTCAGGCTCAGGCCGGGCTGGGCCCGGTCGCAATGGATGTAAGAATTAATTTTGAAAACACAAATTTTAATTTGATTAAAATATATTAAGATATAATAATATCTTAATTAAAATAACTTTTAAAAATTAGAAAAAAATAACTTTTAAAAAATTATAAAAGGTTATTTCAGTATTTTTATTTTTTAATTTTTAAAAGTTATTTTTTTGGCTTAGAGCGAAACTATGTCGCCTAGGGCAATGTAATATTATTTGTCAAAATTCTATTGGTTTACTGACGTCAGGAAGGGCGGTAGAAAAGCCCTTGTTAGTTAAAGTATTTTAAATAACTATTGACATGGAATATTATTTATGGTATAAGCTTTAAAATAATTCAAAATTATTTTTGTTAACCCAATCATCATTTACGCTTGAGAAAGAATGGCATTTGCCCCGCGCATAATTATAAATAATGCAATTTTTCGCTTTTAGTGAATTTTGGGATGTAAATTGTACAATTTAAAAGAATATGGGATTAGATTCATGCATAATACTCTTTTGGAACCAAATCGAAAAGAATGATAAGTTACGAGACCAAATTGAATTTTATCCCATAAGGACAGTGTTCGGATTGATGTCGAGTTTTTTGCACTTTTGGTCCAATAGGACATATATTATTTTAGAATTGGTCTTATACATTTCATTATTGGTTCCATACAATTTTTTTCTTGCACTTGTAGTATCAAACGTTGCACTTGTGGTCCCAAACGCTACAAAATTTACATATTAATTTGGTCCCAAACATTGACAGCTCCGTTAAATGCAAGATTTGCAGCGTTAGTCCCATAAGATTTACTCTTACTTAATTTAGAGGTGGCAAACGGAACTGCCCGACCCATAATAAATAGTTAAAAATAATCAACTAAGTATTAACAAATAGGTAAAACTAAGAAATTAATTTTTAAAAATTCCAATTTTAATTCAAGATAAATAATAATTAAAATATAATTATTTTTTAATTTAATTATTAATGAAGTCTAGTTGATTTTTTTAAAAATCTGATTTTATTAAACTTTGGCCTGTTTTTTTAAGATTTTTTAAATTTAATATTTTTTAAAGATTTTGTAGTATATATATATGTATATATATTTTCTATTTTTTTAAATCAAATTTTATTTTACTTGATTTATTTACTTTTTATTTACAGATTTTAGTTAGGTTTAATGATTTTATTTAAATACTACTTAATTTAATTATTTTGAAGATCCATTTTATTTTTTAATTATTTATTATGATTATTTTCAGATTTCTGTTTTTTTATTGATATTTAAAGTTTAATATTTTTAAAATTTAATTTATAATTCAAATAATTTAATTCTTTAACATTTATGAAGTTTTTTACTGTGCAATTAAAAATTCAATGGGACTAAATATGAAAATATAGATTATTGGGTTAAATACAATTAAGTAAGAGTAAATCTTATGGGACTAATGCTACAATTACAAACCTTACATTTAACGGAGCCGTCAATGTTTGAGACCAAATATGTAAATTTTGTAACGTTTGGGACTACAAGTGCAAAAAAAAAAAAATAGTATGAGATCAATAATGAAATGCATGGGACCAATTCTAAAATAATACATATCCCGTGTGACAAAAATTGCAAAAAACTCAATCGATGTCTGTATTGTGCATACAAAATATCACTATTTAAAAGTTATTTAATTTTATATATTTTTCATGTTAAAATTAAACAATAGTAATATTATATAAGTACAACAACAACACTCTGTATGAATGATATTAATATTCTAAAAAAGAAAAGGTTCATGTCACTAAATCCACAAATGATTTTGCCAAAAACATTACATCTTTCATTATAATCATATTAATTTTTAATTATCGATCATAAATATTAAATAAATGAATTCTGATATTTATAGCATTTCCATAATGGGAGACTAGAAGAAAAACAAATTCAAAATATAAAGATATAATTTGACTAAAATTCATATGACATGCTTATAAATGAAAATGAGTTAATTATAAATAAACCACTTTATAAAGTCAAATTTTAAATAAAATCACCAATTTTTTCAACTTACAAAACACACCAAAAATGGATCTTACCCCACTTAAATCTGACATAATCTGAAATATCATCATCTCTCTCTCTCTCTCTCTCTCTCTCTTCCCAAACCTACCACACTCGATCGACTGCCACCATCCGACCACTACCAGCGGATGATAAAGAATCGATGGCCATGGACGGTGAAGGATAAATTTCGATAAGTCGGGCGCGATTAGTCATGATTTAGGTCAATCCCCGATGGGTGAGTGAATGGCATCAGATTCCAGCGGATGAGTGAAGAAACAATGCGTGCCTTAAAAGGGAGATGGACGTCACTACCCACCTGTTCGTCAGCCGCCTTAGTTCAAGAGTCGTTGCTCAGTCGTGCGCCTCTCCATGACCACAAACAGGTGGGTTTCTTTCGTCCATATTGGAGTTCAATTATTGGAGATCTGCACTATTAGATTTTTTTGTCCAAGTGGAATTCAAAATTGGAGATCTGTGCCATTAAATTTTTTATTCTGATTTTTCATTCAGATCTGTGTTTATTTTTCGTGCATTTTGTGCATATTTTTTCGTGTACTTTTTTTTTTCAAAATTTTGGGATTTGTTAGAAATTTGGCCACATATTTTGGCTATGTGTTTTTTAAATTTTGTTGGGATTTGTTAGAAATTTGAGAGTTATGATTTTGAATTTTTTTATATCAACATATGTATTTAAAAATTTTGATTTTTATTATTTTATTTAAAAAATTTATACTTTATATGCAATTTTTTTGTGTGATATGCGAAAATATATTATTATTGTTTAGAATCGAAAAATTGAATATATGCAGAAAATTTATGTATATGCAAAATCGGGAAAAAAAAACGTATATGAGCATAAGTAGTGAATTAAAAATTTAAGACCCAAAAAAATAAAAAATATGAAATATGAAATAAAATTAAACTATAGAAAATGTGAATATAATATATTAATAAAAAAATATAAAATTTTAGTACACACTTTTAAAAAAATTCAAAAATACAAAAAAAAAAAGATAAAAAAAGTTGTCAGCTACCAAAAGTCAATATTTTGGGCTGCATTCATTTAGTGGAGCCTACATTTTGGGCTATTTAAAGGGAAAACACGCCTCTCTCACTTTCTCTCTCTAAAAACCCTAGAGTAGGAAACCGCCGCTCACCCTTCATTTCCATCCAGCCTGCCGCCGCTGCCCCTCCCTTGCCATCCAGCCTGCCAATGTTCAACATCCATAGATCTGTCGCCACTGGGGTCCCGATTCTAGGTGGGCTCCGCCATCGACCTTGTGCTCAGGCCACCGTGCTCTGATCCTCCCGTCCTTTGATTTTGTTTGTAGATCTTTAGAGAGGATCGTCCAATCAGTGCCTCGCTGTCTGCCTCTCCTGGTTTTGCTGTAGATTAACGTGTCTATCCTTTCCAACGGTGTCATGGTTACAGTGTCGATTGGTAGGATAACATGTTAATTTTTTTTTTATCTTTTAAATTTTAGTATCCCTCTCCTATACCCTGGTAGTTGTGAGTTTTCATACATGTTCCGTGGTTTCTTCCTTTTTATGGGTTTTGGTGTTTCTTCGTAGATGTGGTGCTTGAGATTCAGATCTGGTAGTGTGCCAGATAATTTTGAATTCTGTAAGCCTCTCTGCTGAAGGGTGGGCCGGTTTGAGATGGATGTTAATTCATTTAGATGGTGAAAATCACCTTAGTGTAGGGTGTGTTATTCGCCGTTGTGCCTTATAGTTATTAGCGTCTGTCTTACTGTATGCTCTCCATAGCCTCTCGATTGGTTTGGAGTAGTTGTTATCCCTTTTGTGTGTTAGGGGTGGAAAATTGATCTTTGTACTTCTTTGATTTTATATCTATAAAAGATCATTTCCTTCAAAAAAAGTTGGTGTTTTTTGTATAAATACTAAAGAAGTTGTTGCATATCATGTAACTCGCCTGATTTATCATATTACATAACTTATGAGTTTATGAGAGATCAACTCACTTATATTTTAAAGGAAAACACGATCTAATATGAAAGTGGAATATAATCACTCATATATAAAATCTTCTCAACAAGAAGCCTCATACCTTTCATAAATCTTTTTTGATATAAAATTATTTAAAACAATTTTTAATTTTTAAAATATATTTAAGATGTTATATAACAAATATATTGTTTTGGACAATCTGAGTATTTTGATTAGATCCCAAAACCCCTGATGAATTTGCCTAAGTATAGTGTTCAGGATAAAATAGTTCAGGATAGTTAGGTTAGAGATTCAGTACAGGAGGACCATGCTGAAGACTGAAGAATATTGGAGTCGACCCAATTTACTGAAGTCTGATGTGCAATCCATCCTGAAGAAGTCAGAGTCAGTTCTGCTAAAGACTGTCTGTACTGAAGCTGAAGAACGAAGCCTGCTGATCCATCCTGAAGACTATCCTGAAGTACCATTGGCTGATGCTTCTACTGAGTACACTAAGCATAC
>JAPKLY010001274.1:23928-52573 GCA_026898435.1 Prunella vulgaris
GCTGATTATGGAGGCTGTAGACTTGATAGGAAATCAACTACAGGCACATGTCAGTTTCTAGGGAGTAAACTGATCTCTTGGTTTTCTAAGAAGCAAACCAGTGTTGCAACGTCTACTACTGAGGCTGAGTATATGGCGGCAGGCAGTTGTTGCTCTCAGATTCTTTGGCTGAAACAACAACTGAGAGACTACCAAGTTGAGGCCACTGAAGTCCCAATTTATTGTGACAATAATAGTGCCATTGCCATATCCCAAAACCCAGTCTTACATACTAGGTGTAAGCATGTAGACATCAGGCATCACTTTATCAGAGATCATGTTGAAAAGAAGGACATCAGGATGGAGAGAGTCCCTACTGAAAAACAGAGAGCTGACATCCTGACTAAGGCTCTGCCTGAAACCAGGTTTGTTGAGTTATCAGTAGAGTTAGGACTCCTTGACCCAGGCTTAAGTGATTCAGTTTGAATCTCTGATAAGATTGCACAAGGTCAGGGGGAATAACTCATATGGACTCAGGATGAAGGGAACTCAGAGAGAATGTGAATGGTTGTAGGAGGAACATTCAGTACAAAATGGATGATCAGTTTAGACTGACTAAGGTTCAGGACACATAATTCAGGGCTTGTCACCCTGATAGGCCAATAAGTGGTATCAGTCAGAATGCATATCTGACTGACTGGTATGTTTCCTGATTTTTGTCTAGTCATCTAATGTTGCATGCATTATCCTTTTCACTGTGCTGCTTTGTCAAATCAATTTAATTTGCCAAATGATCCCAGCCGTTCGCTTTAATATTCGGTTATTATTTAATTCAATTTGTTTGAAATAAATACGGACATGCTCTAATGTGCATTTAATGCACTGTGGGCGGGAACAGTTATCAATAAAATTTTGACCAATTACCTTTGAAGAACCGAAAAGGCAAATGCTTTTTACTGCTCAAATCTTGTCCATTGAATCCCATAGGTCACTATTTTCTAAACCGTCCGATTTAAACCGAATTTTTTTTCTTTCTATAAATAAGAGAAGATCGTGTTGATAAAACTTTTATGCACCCAATATTTTCTTAACTTATCTTCTCTAAAAACCGATTCTCTTCAAATCTCTTAAAATCTTCCATGGCTTCACCCTCTGCAGATACCTTTTTTGGAAACCTTTTCCATCTAAGAAATGAAATACACTATGAGCCTTTTGGGGATTTTTCTTCTAACCACCCCGATATTATGCCTGTACGAGACCTATTTGATAATGCAGGTCTTCTGCAGTTCGTCACTGCAAAGCCACAGAGGCTCCACCCCAGACTCATTGCTGCCTTCTACCTGAAGATGGCGAAACACAAAGTCTCCCAGGAGTGGGAAACTTGTATTCCCTTGACCGCCTGTGAAAAGGGAAAGGATGGTGAGGAGGAGATGGTCAGGAGGTGGGTCACCTTCAACGTTCGGGAGAAGATTAAGGAGGTTTTTAATCTTCCCAACAAAGGACGAAGCCCAGTGGAGTATGGGTTTGGGAATGAGAAGGATTTTCTCCAGTCCCTGTGTGATGGAGATGTCGTGCTGAAGTCCGGCCTGAATAAATCAGTCTTGAGGACTGAAAGCCGTCACTTCTTCGACCTGACGAGTCAGGGAGTGATGGGCATTGCTGGAGGATTGGAGCAGATCTACAGGCCGAAGCTGTTCACAATGATGGCTATTTCCGACGCCCCTCTGCATAATTTTGACTGGGAGGGTTACTTCCTCCAAATGCTGGTGGCTGAGACCAGCAAGATCAAGTACTCGTCAGAGGGGCAGGCGACTTTTGAGGCCAAGATGCATTTTGGCACCAAGATCTCCATGCTCTTGGAGACTCTGGATCTCGGTGATGTGGATCAGGCTCAATCACTCGAGATCCCAGTGAAAATCCATCTCTTCAGAGCATATTCCGATAATGCTGGCATAAGGAGAAGGCCTCGGACTCAGAAGAAGAAGGCCCAGGCGAGCAAGACTGGGAAAGTCCAGGCTCAGGCAGACAAATCTTCAGAGTCTGATACAGCAAAGCCAGCGGAGGATAAATCCGAGACCTTCAGACCCAAGCAACAAAAGCTGAAATTTCTCTACTCTGGGTCAGCTGGGCGACAGAAGAAGGTTCAGGAGATGCAATCTGCTGAATCTGTTGAGAACGAACCAGCTCAGGCGCAGAAGTCTGCTGAATCTGTTGAGAAGGAACCAGCTCAGGCGCAGGCTGTTCCTGAACTTGCCCCGATTGCATCCCCTGAACCCAACGAGCTGATCCTTACTATTGCTGAAACCTATCAGACTTTGGGTCAGGAAGAGCCTGCTCAGGAAGGAGGAGTTGAGCAAGAGGCTGCTGAACCAGTTCAGGCTGAAGCACCATGGCCTTTCCCTGCGCCCGATGTAAACAGTCTATCAGATTTCGAAATAGTTGCAAGGGGAGAGGCTGCTGAGATGGTGGAAAGGAGATTCCCTGATCTTACTGAGGCTCAGAAGGAGGCAGTTGTGCAACTCCGCACTTTTTCCATGATCAGAAATGCTACTTGGTCTGAGCTCAGCCAGCTAGGAGAGTCCAGAGGATGGGACTGCATTGCAGATTTAGAAGCCGCCCTCTTTGATCATTTTGGTGTTAACTCTTTACATCATCTGATCAAAATGGTGGATTTTATGAGAACAGTTCGCAAAATATATCCTGAGCCCGACACTCAGTTGGCTGAAGTGAAGGGAAAGGAGAAGGAAGCAGAAACGGAGGTGATTGTGATTGCTGATGACGATCAGCAAGGTGGCACTGAGGGAGTCAGTGCACCGGCCGATGATGCACCCCTTGGACCCGGGGCAGCGGAGGCTTCAGGAGAGGGTCGATCAGGTCTTATCCGAGTTCGAGGAAACTGGATCACCCCAGCGGCTATGTTCACTGAAAATTCCTCACGAGCTCTTTCGAATATGCACAGAAGGGTAATTCTCGTTGAGCAAAAGGCAATTAGGGTTGATAAAGATTCTAGAACTCTGTATAAGAAGATGAAAAGGCTGGATAGAGACCTGAATGATATGGCCACTGATGTGCATGCAGCAATTGATTTCTTTGGCGAAGCTCGGACTGAAATCAATGTAGAACTAACTGCCATTTCAGAGCAAGCCAAGGATGCCATTCAGAACTGCAATCAGATGGTTTCAGATGTGCAGACTCAGCAGGAGACTAAACTTGCCAACTTTCTGGATCAACAACTGTCTGAAAAGGTTGATCAACTGGTTGAAGAGAAATTGGTCAAGTTAAGAACTGATCTGAAGGAGGACCTGCTGAGGGAGTTGTCTGCACAGGAGAAGGAGAAAATTGCATCTGCCCTAGACTCAAGGATGCAGAACTTCGAAGGTCAACTGAAGGCTGCACACAATTCAGCCGTTGATCAGCTCAGTATCGGCCTGAGAGGGATGGTGGGGCAGATTGGGCAATTGCAGGTAAAGCAGACTGAGATGGATAGTCAGTTCAATCTTTTGGCGGAGTCAGTGGATGAAGTCGTCAAACGTATTAATGACGATGATGCCAAAAAGGGGGAAGAAGGGAAGAAGCAAATTGCCACTACTGGCAAAGCTAAGAAGAAGAACTTTCCCCTGGAACTGAAGGCTGCGGATAGAAAGAGGACTAGATCCGTAGCCGCCATCGTAACTGCTGAAGGCTCAGATCCGAAGAAGTTGAGATCCTCTGAAGATCCGGCTCTCGAGCCTTTATATAAGGAGATGGAGGAACAAATAATGCCATCTGGGCTGACCACTCAGAAGAAATTGGTGATGACTGATGCTGAAAAGATAGCAAAAATGAAAGAAATTTCGATGCTCAGTCAGATCCAGCGCCTAAAAGAATCTAATGAGTATCTGACTTCCCAGGTCCAGAAGAAGAAATCTGTATCATCTGGATCTCGGACAAAGACTCAGAGGAAGATTGTGGTCAGTTCAGATCAAAGTCATCCTCCATCGAAGTTTGTTGAAGACTTCATTCCGATTGAGATGCTGGAGGTTTGGATTCCGATCCGGAATAGGTGGGCATACCTATTCTATGTGGTGGGGTTATGGGACGATCAGACTGAAGAAAAAGACGTCATACTCCATCACTGGATGGCACAGGAGCATCCTGATCTATGGGCTGAAATCATCAGACATGCTGACACTGAAGGTGTTGAGATCGCTCCTCCGGAATTCATTAAGTATCCTCCTCCACTCTTTAGGAATTTTAAGCAACTGGACCGGAAAGCAATTTCTGAAGAAGTCGTCAGAGTAGGACGAGCTGCCGGGGCCGTTGCTGATCGGAACAGGATGAAGCAGGTCCTGAATCGAGTACTGGAGATGTACGAGATTCCACTGACTGCTTGGAATAAGGATGAAGATTAGTTCAGGAGTTAGTTGTTCAGGAACTTAGTAATAGCTTCAGGATACTTGTATTTTCTTATCTATCAATGAAGTTATTCATGTTTCCTGAGTACAACTTCTTGTTGACTCCTGAATTTACTTTTCTGAATTCTTATCAAGAACTGTACTAACCCATTCCTTGTTTTCATCTTATAGACTAAGTACCTAGTTCGTCAGGTGGTACTGAGTTATTCTCACTGACTAAGTCAGTTGATTGTATAGATGAATAGGAATTTGCTTAAGGGTTTTGGCATCATCAAAAAGGGGGAAATTGTTGGGACAATCTGAGTATTTTGATTAGATCCCAAAACCCCTGATGAATTTGCCTAAGTATAGTGTTCAGGATAAAATAGTTCAGGATAGTTAGGTTAGAGATTCAGTACAGAAGGATCATGCTGAAGACTGAAGAATATTGGAGTCGACCCGATTTACTGAAGTCTGAAGCGTAAACCATTCTGACCTAGTCAGTCAGTCTCGCTGAAGATTGTCTGTTCTGAAGCTGAAGATCGAAGCCTGCTGATTAATCCTGAAGTCAATCCTGAAGTACCATTGTCTGATGTTTCTACTGAATACACTAAGCATGTTCAGGACAGAACTCAGTCAGTGAAGAGTAAGTATTACCTATCAGGCTGTGCTGAATGCACATAGGACCTGACTTAGGCCTTGGTTCAGTTCACCTGAATCCTGTAAGTCCGAAGCAAAAAGGTAACACATACTGAGCTGAATGACCTATCAGGCTGTGCTGAATACACATAGGACCTGACTCAGGTTGTGGTTCAGATCACCTGAATCATGTCAGTCCAAAGCAGAAGGTTATTTATGCTATGGGACAAGAGACAAAAAGAATGTCAGCAAGACTCCATTAAGGCACACGTTCAGACTGAGTTATTACAAGAGACTCAGAGCATTGAATGTACGAGGAAGGATAAATGTCTGAAGGTCAACTAGCCGTTGTAGCGGAGAGCCAATGATCTTTCGACACATAAGCACGGAGTCTGCGCATCATTTAATGCGGCATTTAATGCATCTCAAAAGGTTGCAGGTGATGTGACAACTTGCCAGAATAAGCATGGCGGGTAGGTCGAATAGTATTTCTAGCCTGCAATCTACCTAAAATAGGAAATATTTGATTTGATCTCCTCCAACGGATCTATTTTGAATCTTGCCTATAAATATGGAGAACCTTGCACTCATTCAAGGTTAACGGGAAATTTCCAAGAGAACTCTCAAGAATCCAAGAACACAAAGCATATCATAAACAACACTCTGCAATTAAATTTCCCTAGTGTTGTAGTAGGATTCACTCTGTATTTGCTTAGATCGATAGCTCTATTATTTAGCACTGATTTGTATTGCTAGAGCTATCTTAGTTGGAAACCAGAATACCAAACCTCTCAACTTTCCGAAACTAAAACGAGTAGAATCTAAGGGCTCACTTTCCGCACGTACTCTGACTCACTGAGATAGTAGTCCAACTGACTCGCTTCCGAGCAGTCAGTAGGTTTGTTATCTCTACTGAGCCTCCGAGCACTTTACTCACACTCAGCTTATCTGACTCAGTATTGAACCGTCCCTGCTGCCCCTGCGGACATTCAGCATACTGAGTACTTCAGAGAATTCTGACTGAGTGCGTTAGAGCATTTTTCTGAGTCTTTCAGAAAAATCTGACATCAGTGTATTTTCCCCCCATACACTGATTTAACTCGTTTCGGGACCAACATATATTAATTCTTTTTATTAAAATTTTATCATTATTCAAAAGTAATAATTTTTTTAATTAATAAATGATAGATTTAAATTAAAAAATAAATTTAATAATATTAATCACGTACTATAAGATAGACAATCTCACACAAAACTTACACAAGAATAAAATTTATTTTGATAAGGACAACATTTGAATATTGTTAGTACTCCCTCCATTCTGGTACAATTTTCACACTTGTAGATGACACACAAATCAAGAAGAAGAGAATATGTGAGTGCAAAAAATAACAAAAAAATATATTTTATTGACTTTCATGAGTGTAACTATAAAGATTAAAGAAGAGAATATTTTAGATGATTTGTGAATATACTTATTCGGTGTAAATGAGTCCTCACGCAAGTGTACGTGTTCGCTATTAGCGTGGTAAGCTTGACCAAGTTTAAATATATATCGAACCCAAAGGAGACGGGGACTTGTAAGGAAAATTCGTTGTTTCAATTGGCTAGCTAACAAAGCAATTAAGGGGAAAGGTATCTATCATCTACTAATGCGTCAAAGAAGTAAACTACCTATCACCTTGGGTTGCAAAGTGAGCAAATGTGAGAGATATGTGCTAGTGTACTATCCTATGTTTCATGGAGTGAAGTGTCACTTTATCATGCAATGAGATTGTGTATAATCAATGGGCAAGCCACTCCAACATGCAAAAGGTTTTCCTAATAACATATCAAAGCCTCTAATTGTTCATCCAATTCACTAGAGATAATTCTCACTATCTTAGGAATTTTATCAAATACTTGATATGCATTGGCCTTAATACAAGAAAGTTTAGGAAAATAGCTCTACTTTCGCAAGAGACTAACTCCCTAATGACCCTTATTATCATCTACACATGCAAGCATTCATACAATCTATCAATGTAGAGAATTGATCATACAATAACTCAAATCATTCAAAAGATCAACATATCACTACACTACTCCATAGGAATCATACACTAACACATAAAGGAATTAGCTCATGGCTAATTGACTAAACATGAGAATAATTAAGCTAGGAACAATCATCATTAAGCAAGAAATGTAAAGAGATTAACATATTACAATGAAAATTGGAAAGATACAATTTACCTCTAAAATGCTAACTAGCAATCCGATAATGGAAATTGAAATTCAAGCGGTGAGAATGTAGCCCTAGACCAGACGAGAATGCAGGAATTAACGGATCAACGATCAAAGCGATAGATCAAAAGTTATCTAAGAATTTGTGAGAAGAAATCTTAAGAAACCCACAAGTAACTACCTCTCTCTCTAATCTAAGAATTTAACTATGATTATGATCCTTGAGAATCTGATCCTTGGAGTATTTATAGTGCCCACAATGCTTAGTCAAAAATGCCCTTCATTAAACGTGTGAAAAGACGAAACAACCCTTCGAAAATGTGAAGTCCGGGGCATCACACGAGTGCACCACAGTCGCCGCACGAGTCCAGCTCGTGTGATCACTCGTGTGACTCAACCTCGCCTAAACCAGAGATGTGTCGTACGAGTTCAGCTCGTGTGATCACTCGTGTGACTCAACGTCGCCTGAACCAGAGATGTGTCGCACGAGTGCAGGCTCATGGTCACATGAGTCTGGCCTGGCTGCGCTCGAGCTCGGCCTCGACTTGTCCGATCGATCCTCGACTTCCTCGTTTTCTTCATATCTTGAGTTCTAGAGCTCCGATTGACTCGATTCCTTTTCCGTTGCGACCCTCTCTTCGAACTCTTCGACATGGTATATCATTTGCCTCCATTGGATCAACTCACAATTTCTAGACTTTACGAACTTGCTCGTCTCTTGCCGATTTTTGCTCATTTTCACTACAAAACACAACTTTCTAGCCAAAAAGGGTTAAATGCACAAAGTATAGCATTTTAGGGTCAAATATGAACATAAACACATCAAAACCATGTAGAAATGGATGCAAAAACATGCAATTCTGACCCTAATCACACCCTCAAACTAGATTGTTGCTCGGCCTAGAGCAACGAAGTGATAAGATAGGGGAATAATTGTATGTATGAAGCATCAAGCACAAGATCAATGCCATAGAATCATCACTCAATATCTAGCAAATCTAAGATACAATATCATCCAATCAACTATCAAAATCACATCAATTAGCACAACATCAAATTAATGAGTCATGATCCTCACAAGATAGGTGTTTAGCTCAACCCTCAAGTGTTTAGGCTTACTCAATCATCACAACACATACACATACTACCATAAGCTTGGCTCAAGTCTACATTCTCCACCACTTGAAATGACAAATCATTCACACATCAGTGAGGACTTTCATAAGGTTGTAGTGTTGGCTCTTTAGTAGGGAAGGGAATATATGGATAATAGTGACTAAGTATGATTAGTAAAGCATAGAAGGAATCATCATGTAGATCATATCTTTATGCAAATAGCAATCTCATCTTCATGCTCCTTCAAAATCACACTTTCAAAGATAATTCTTCCTTTTTTGCAAAGTTGTGAACATACTCACAACACTTGAGTCAAACTTGACCAAATTTTCATGAAAAGTCAACCTTTTTTCAATTTCTTGCTAGCACTTGCCTTTTGAACCTTTTCAAATCAATCCATGCAAACATGAATTTCTTTCCACATTGGCCGCCAATTTCTTCATCACATCACCAATCTTCCTTCCTTCTTTTCACTCTACTAATCATAAGGACAAGAGAGTTCCAAAAAGGAAGGAAAATGGCTTAAAGTGTGGTTAGCCAAATGAAAGGATTATAAGCACAAAATTGGTAGCAAAGGATATCAATATCAATGGTAGGCTCATAGGGCTAAGTGGTTCAATATAGATCAAAGAAAATGCCTTATATCATCTCATGTGAAATCATTATCTAATGTAGCCTCAAATAAGACTAAAGCCAAGTTCTAGAGTATAATGCACATGTGTGGAACTCACATCAAAGAATATCATCCGTTCAAAATTGAAACGGGCATCAAAAGCTCAAAACTCACAGGTAATAGGTGATCAAGGCTCATATCATATCAAAATGCTCATATCAATGAAATCTCAAGAATCATGAAATCAAAAGTATCTAAGATAGAACAAGAATCAAGAAATAAATCCACTATACTAATCAAGACTTTCAACTCATCCACACAACAATAAACATATCTCATGCATTCACTACTCAAAGTAAACAACAATATGGCAAAAAATAACAAGCAAAACAAGGCCTAATCCTAAGCATATGGTCCAAAACATTATAGAAGCACTAAAAGTCATCATGATAATAGCATTGCGAAGAGAATGGCAAAACGATCACACCCCCCCAAACTTTTTTGGACCATAGGTCTAAAAAGTTTGGCCAAGAAGTGGAGACAATATCAAGCAATGCACAAGAATTAAGCACACTCAATAAAAGCATCATAAATCCTAAGATCAAATTCATCAATAATCCATCACAAGAACAAATACCAAGAGATCTACCCCCAAACTTGGTTAGGCCAAGTATTTCACAAGGAGAAAGGAAATAATACCTCACCCATGGAGCAATGATATTATGAAAGCACTCCCTTGGACAATAAGCATCTACACAAACAAAACCCAATTAACTACACTATCAACAATTGAATCTACAAAATAAACCACAAGGATTGGTTGCCTCCCATCTAGCACTTGGATTTAACGTCCCCTAATCGGACGCTATAAAGCTCAAGTGACCTCACAATCAATAAGGGTTAAGTGACTTGCATCACTCAATCGCCTTCTCCAAAAATTTCTTCCTTTCGACAATTTCTTCACCAATTTATTTTCTTCTATATTCATTTTTTTTCTCTTTTCAAAAGGATCATCAACACAAAGTTCACTCTTAAGATCAAGAATGTTGTCTTTTACCTTTTCATCACTTTCCATCCCATCTAGTATTACTTTGTTCAATTCTCCTTCAATCTTCTTTGGGGAACTCTCGGAATTGTCATGGATTGAAAAAATAGCTTTTTTACCATTCATTCCAAGAGTAACCTCTCCTCGCTTGATATTAATCAAGGCATCCGACGTAGCAAGAAAAGGTCTCCCAAAAATGATAGGATTTCTAACATCTTCCTCAATATCAAGCACAACAAAATCAACAGGATAAATGAACTTCCCAACATGAACAACCACATCTTCTATCACCCCTCTAGGCTTCACATTAGAACCATCGGCCAATTGCACATTTATTGTTGTTGGCCTCAACTCATGTAAGCCCAGCTTTTTAGCAATAGAGAGTGGCATCATATTCACACTTGCACCTAAATCACACAAGGCCTTCATCTTCTTACTTCCTTTGATGTGACAGCTCAAAATGAAACTCCCCGGATCTCTAAGCTTTTGAGGTAGATGTTTTCGTATCAACTCACTACTCCCATGAGTAAGCTTGACCATTTCCGGTTCATTGGATTTCATCTTTCTTGCCATAACATCCCTCAAGAACCTTGTATAATTTGGCAATTCCTCAATAGCTTCTAGAAAAGGCATCTTTGAATATAGCTTTGTGAAAATCTCAAAGAACTTCTTAAATCTATCATCGAGCTTATCTTTCACTCCTTTTGAAATTTCCACCTTCACATCTCTTTCCACTTTCCCTTCTTCCACCTTTCTTTCCATACCCCTTATTTTTTCTACCCCTTCAACTTTCCTATCCTTTTTCTCCATTCTCTCAACTACCCCCATTACTCTCTCATCACCCTTCACAAAATATTCCTTCCCCTTAATACATTTAACTTCCTCCACCAATTCAAAATGAAATTTTTCCATAGCATTTCTTTTCAACACCTCACTCTTCAACTCATTACAAGTAGAAATAGCATTAATATGCTCTCTTGGATTAGTTTCGGTAGTTGAAGGAAACTTACCCTTGTTGATTTGTGGACTCAAAGACGAAGTAATTTGCCCGAGTTGATATTCCAAGCTCTTGATTTGACTTGCTTGTGAAGTATACAAGTCATTAACTCTCTTGTTTGTTTCACTATTCATCTTTCTAAACTCCACTTCAAAATTGTCTAAATTCTTCAAAATCAATGTCAAAGTGTCCTCCATGCTCCCTTTCCCTTCATTATTAGGTGGCTTAGACCCCGGATCAATCCCGGGTGGCAATTGAATTGTCCCCTTAGGATTAGAATATGAAAAATTCTCATGCTTCCTATTCGGGTTGTAAGGAGGGTTACTTTGATTTGGATACAGACCTCCTTGTTGTCTAAAAGGTGGAGCAACATAGGACCTTTGATTATTTTGGAAAGAATTGTTGTATTTAGGACGACCCATGTAACTCACTTCTTCTTGAGTAGCGGTAGTAGGAGGAGGAATACTCTCGACAACACTTACTTGCATAGGAGCTGGAGCTTGGTTTTGGTTTTGGCCTCCATAGACCAAAGTACACACATTTGTCAATCTTTCCTCGAGAAGTGCAACTCGATCACCCGTTCCACTATTGGACTCTCTTTGAAAAGCATCATTTGCAGCTATGTTCTCGATGATCTCGTTCACTTGATGAATGGTCTTAGTCCAAACCGAGCCTCCGGCACAAGAATTCAAGTAATTCTTGTCTCCTTCATGCAATCCAATTGTGAATGTCAAAAGTATATCTTCATCCTTCAAACCATGTTGAGGACAAGCCAACAACAAGGTTTGGTACATCTCCCAAGCACTTGATATGGTTTCTCTCGCCTTTTGTCGAAAATTCTTTATCTCTTCCCTCGCCTTTAGCATCTTTGATGGAGGGTAAAATTTCTTGAGAAATTGTGAACTCAACTCCTCCCATGTGGCTGCTTTCGGATTCATAGATCGGATCCATGTCTTAGCTCTCCCAGTCAAGGTAAAATTAAAGAAACAGAGCTTTTTTTCATTATCCGACATCCCTTTGTACTTGATCGTGTCACATAACTCCATAAAGTTATTGAGATGAGCATTTGGATCTTCTCGATCACTTGATCCTTCGAAAGGAGACTCCTTTAACAACTTCAAAAGATTAGTATTAAGCTCAAACTTCTCAGCATCTATCGGTGGTCTCTCAATACCATCATAATGCTCATTAACTCTTGGCTCAAAATAGTCTCGGAGTAATGGTTCATTATTTTGCAGTGGGTTTACGATTTGTAGTCTTTGGTGTTGAGGTTGTGGTGGGTATGGATAGTAAGGATAGTTATGTGGTGGTGGTGGATAGTATTGTTGGTTTATTGGGTAATTTGGGTAGTTGGGATATTGAGGTGGGTAGTATGGAAACTCCCTTTGAGCCAAGTGATCCTCACCTTGATGCACTTGTCCTCTTAATGGTTCCTCTTCTCTAATCTCATCTCGAGCTTCATTCATTTGATTCTCCATGTTCTCTTGATTCAATCTAGCTTCTCTTCTTCTTCTTCTTCTTCGTAGACTCGTTTCAAGATCTAAATCAAAGGGTAATAAATCTCCCCCTTGACTCCTCGTGTGCATATACCTACAAGGGAACAAGTATCAAATTCTCACAATAGTAACCAATAAAAAAAAAAAACAACCAAACAATCTAGCCGTCTCCCTGGCAACGACGCCAAAAACTTATTTGGTGTAAATGAGTCCTCACGCAAGTGTACGTGTTCACTATTAGCGTGGTAAGCTTGACCAAGTTTTAATATATATCGAACCCAAAGGAGACGGGGACTTGTAAGGAAAATTCATTGTTTCAATTGGCTAGCTAACAAAGCAATTAAGGGGAAAGGTATTTATCGTCTACTAATGCGTCAAAGAAGTAAACTACCTATCACCTTGGGTTGCAAAGTGAGCAAATGTGAGAGATATGAGCTAGTGTACTATCCTATGTTTCATGGAGTGAAGTGTCACTTTATCATGCAATGAGATTGTGTATAATCAATGGGCAAGCCACTCCAACATGCAAAAGGTTTCCCTAATAACATATCTAAGCCTCTAATTGTTCATCCAATTCACTAGAGATAATTCTCACTATCTTAGGAATTTTATCAAACACTTGATATGCATTGGCCTTAATAAAAGAAAGTTTAGGAAAATAGCTCTACTTTCGCAAGAGACTAACTCTCTAATGGCCCTTATTATCATCTACACATGCAAGCATTCATACAATCCATCAATGTAGAGAATTGATCATACAACAACTCAAATCATTCAAAAGATCAACATATCACTACACTACTCCATAGGAATCATACACTAACACATAAAGGAATTAGCTCATGGCTAATTGAGTAAACATGAGAACAATTAAGCTAGGAACAATCATCATTAAGCAAGAAATGTAAATAGATTTACCTATTACAATGAAAATTGGAAAGATACAATTTACCTCTATAATGCTAACTAGCAATCCGACAATGGAAATTGAAATTCAATCGGTGAGAATGTAGCCCTAGACTAGACGAGAATGCAGGAATTAACAGATCAATGATCAAAGCGGTAGATCAAAAGTTATCTAAGAATTTGTGAGAAGAAATCTTAAGAAACCCACAAGTAACTACCTCTCTCTCTCTAATCTAAGAATTTAACTATGATTATGAACTAATGTGACTTGGATCCTTGAGAATCTGATCCTTGGAGTATTTATAGTGCCCACAATGCTTTGTCAAAAATGCCCTTCATTATACGCGCGAAAAGACGAAACAACCCTTCAAAAATGTGAAGTCCGGGGCATCACACGAGTGCACCACAGTCCAGCTCGTGTGATCACTCGTGTGACTCAACCTCGCCCGAACCAGAGATGTGTCGCACGAGTGCAGGCTCATGGTCACACGAGTCTGGCCTGGCTACGCTCGAGCTCGGCCTCTACTTGTCCGATCGATCCTCGACTTCCTCGTTTTCTTTATATCTTGAGTTCTTGAGCTCCGATTGACTCGATTCCTTTTCCGTTGCGACCCTCTATTCGAACTCTTCAACATGGTATATCATTTGCCTCCATTGGATCAACTCACAATTTCTGGACTTTTACGAACTTGCTCGTCTCTTGCCAATTTTTGCTCATTTTCACTACAAAACACAACTTTCTAGCCAAAAAGGGTTAAATGCACAAAGTATAGCATTTTAGGGTCAAATATGAACATAAAAACATCAAAACTATGTAGAAATGGATGCAAAAACATGCAATTCTGACCCTAATCAATACTTGTAGATGAATTATATCTCTTTAATTTATATTTTCCAATTATATTGTAATTATATATAAAGAGAGATCCCTCAATTGATTTATCACATGGTATCAAGTCAAACACGATCCCACCCGTATTCCCTAATTCTTCTGTCTCATAGCCTCTTGTTTGGAATTCTTCTACCTCACTATTCAGGCTATGTCGTATATAGTCACCATCAAACTCGACTCCTCCAATTATCTCCTCTGGCCACAGTCTAGTTCATTCTCTATTCTTCACTTAGAAGTTCTAGCCATATATATGTCAACGGATCCTCTCCTCCACTGGCCAAAATAATTGACACTAGATCTGGCTCTTCATTACCAAATCTGGAGTATGGCAAGGGGTATGCTATTGATCAGATCGTGAAGGTATTTCTTACTTCTACTCCTAGTCCCGAAGCCCTAGCCACGATTTTTTGGGTTGCTCATCACCTCATGAAGTCTAGGATACATTGGCAGCGATATTTAACTGTTCGTCGAAGTCTCAATTGTTCTAAAGGATGAACTACTGCTGAATTTGGTGCTAAATTCAAAGGTTTGTGTGATCAATAATCATCCATGAATCGTTCTGTTAACGATACTGACAAATCACATTGGTTCGTCCGAGTCCTTGGACCTAATTTCATTGGCTTCTCATCCAACCAGATTAATAAAGATCTGTTGCCTTCGTTCGTTGCCTTTCTTTCCTTGTTTGAGTCTCACGAAATATTCACCAAGGCGGTGTATGTCAACTCTTTTACTATTAGTATTGCAGCCTTCACTGTGATCTCAGGCCGGTCTAGTAATACTCGTAGCCCCAACCACTAGGGTTCCACCGGGTTCCACCTCTCACAGTGGTCGCAACGGTCGTGGACATTCTGGGAGAGATCGTACCCATGGTCGTTACAATTAAATATGGAAAATATATCGTTAAGAGGGCCATTATGCCATTTACTATCCGGAACAATATGGGCTTTCAGAGTCGCAATAGGCTAATATAGCTCATCCCTTTAATATCCATCGCTCCTTTGGCCCAAAACTAATTCTGATTGATATGTTGATACCGGGGCAACAACACACATGACGAACTCAACATCTATCTTGGATTCCTCATCTATGTACAATGGATTTAACAAGTTTTTAGTGGGTAATGGTACTAAACTATCTATTTCTCATACTGGTTCTTATTCTTTATCTCGTAATTTGTCTTTATTGGATGTTTTAGTCATGCTGTATATTACTAAGAACTTGTTATCCATCAGCAAACTCGACCATGATTAACCTATTAATGATATTTTCGCTACTGATTCCTTTGAAATTCAGAAATGGATGACAGGGATCCCTATGGTAAGAGGTTGATATGAAAATGAGCTCTATGTGATGGAGCTAGATCAGGCTGCTTTGATTATTGCATTAACATGTGCAAAGGTTGAGGGTTCCTTTGAACTTTAGCATAAACGCCTTGGACATGCTGCTTTTGACTTTATATATTTATTGAATAAATTCAACCTTATCTCTATTACTTCTTTATTGCCTAAACCTATGTTTATGCTTCTTGTCAGTTGACCAAAAGCAAACACTCATTATTTACTGTTGGTCCCGAAACGAGTATAATCAGTGTATGGGGGGGAATACACTGATGTCAGATTTTTCTGAAAGACTCAGAAAAATGCTCTAACACTCTCAGTCAGGATTTCCTGAAGTACTCAGTATGCTGAAGGTCCACAGGGGCAGCAGGGACAGTTCAGTAATGAGTCAGATAAGCTGAGTGTGAGTAAAGTGCTTGGAAGCTCAGTAGAGATAACAAAGTTACTGACCGCTCGGGAGCTAGTCAGTTGGACCACTATCTCAGTGAGCCAGAGTGAGTGCGGAAAGTGAGCCCTTAGATTCTACTCGTTTTAGTTTCTGAAAACATTTTCTCTGAGTTTGCTTAGTAAACTGGTGGTTACGGCTGAGTGCACATTATTAAGATTCAGGATGATTGATTCAGTCCTGAATAGAAAAAATGATGCAGAGTGTTCAGTTTATTATGATGACAGTTATGATCCTGAACATAACAATAAATCAGCACACAGAGGACTTTTTAACGTGGTTCGGAGATAACCAACTCCTACGTCCACGACCTGATTTAACAGGAAGCTATCCCCAAAACCCTGAGGATAGGTACTTGGGTTTTACGTGCCAAGGGGCACGAGTAGCCAACTTCCTCTCTTAGGAACTGACCCCTGGGCATTTTACAAGTCCCAGTCCTTCTAACCAACCAATCTCACACCTTGAGTGGTTTGGTATTCTGGTTTCCAACTAAGATAGCTCTAACAATACAAAACAATGCTAAATAATAGAGCTATCGATCTAAGCAAATACAGAGTGAATCCTACTACAACACTAGGGAAATTTAATTACAGAGTGTTGTTTATAGTATGCTTTGAATGCTTGGATTCTTGAGAGTTTTCTCTTGGAAATTTCCCGTTAGCCTTGAATGGGTGCAAGGCTCTCCATATTTATAGGTAAGATTCAAAATAGATCCGTTGGAGGAGATCAAATCAAATCTTTCCTATTTTAGGTAGATTGCAGGCTAGAAATACTGTTTGACCTACCCGCCATGCTTATTCTGGCAAGTTGTCACATCACCTGCAACTTTTGAGACGCATTAAATGCCGCATTAAATGCTGCGTGGACTCCGTACATACGTGTCGAAAGATCATTGGCTCTCCGCTCTAACTGCTAGTTGACTTTCAGACATTTGTCCTTCCTCGTACATTCAATACTCTGAGTCTCTTGTTAATTACTCAGTCTGAACGTGTGTCTTAATGGAGTCTTACTGACATTCTTTTTGTCTCTTGTCCCATAGCATAAATAACCTTTTGCTTTGGACTTACATGATTCAGGTGATCTGAATCAAGACCTAAGTCAGGTCTTAAGTGCATTCAGCACAGCCTGATAGGTTATTTAGCCCAGTATGTGTAACCTTTTTGCTTTGGACTTACATGATTCAGGTAAACTGAACCAAGACCTAAGTCAGGTCTTAAGTGCATTCAGCACAGCCTGATAGGTAACACTTACTCTTCACTGACTAAGTTCTGTCCTGAGTATGCTTAGAGTACTCAGTAGAAGCATCAGCCAATGGTACTTCAGGATAGTCTTCAGGATGGATCAGCAGACTTCGTTCTTCAGCTTCAGTACAGACAGTCTTTAACAGAACTGACTCTGACTTCTTCAGGATGGATTGCACATCAGACTTTAGTAAATTGGGTCGACTCCAATATTCTTCAGTCTTCAGCATGGTCCTCCTGTACTGAATTACTAACCTAACTATCCTGAATTATTTTATCCTGAACAACTATACTTAGGCAAATTCATCAGGGGTTTTGGGATCTAATCAAAACACTCAGATTGTCCCAACAATTTCCCCCTTTTTGATGATGCCAAAACCCTTAAGCAAATTCCTATTCATCTATACAATCAACTGACTTAGTCAGTGAGAACAACTCAGTACCACCTGACAAACTAGGTACTTAGTCTATAAGATGAAAACAAGGAATGTGTTAGTACAGTTCTTGATAAGGATTCAGAAAAGTAGATTCAGGAGTCAACAAGAAGTTGTACTCAGGAAAAGTAAATAACTTCATTGATTGATAAGAAAATACAAGTATCCTGAAGCTATTACAAAATTTCTGAACAACTAGCTCTTGATCTAGTCTTCATCCTTATTCCAAGCAGTCAGTGGAATTTCGTACATCTCCAATACCCGGTACAGGACCTGCTTCATCCTGTTCCGATCAGCAATGGCCCCGGCAGCTCGTCCTACCCTGACAACTTCTTCAGATATTCCTTTCCGGTCCAGTTGCTTGGAGTTCCTAAAGAGTGGAGGAGGGTACTTGATGAATTCCAGAGGAGCGATCTCGACACCTTCAATGTCAGCATGTCTGATGATATCAGCCCAGAGATCAGGATGCTCCTGTGCCATCCAGTGATGGAGTATGACGTCTTTTTCTTCAGTTAGATCGTCCCATAGCCCCACCACATAGAATAGGTAGGCCCACCTATTCCGGATCGGAATCCACACCTCCAACAACTCTATCGGAATGAAGTCTTCCACAAACTTCAGAGGAGGGCTTTGATCTGAACTGACCACCAAATTCCTCTGAGTCTTCATCCGAGATCCAGAAGTCACAGACTTTTTCTTCTGAACCTGCGAAGTCAGATACTCATTGGACTCTTTCAAGCACTGGATCTGACTGAGGAGCGAAATCTCCTTCATCTTTGCTATCTTTTCAGCTTCAGTCATCACCATTTTCTTCTGAGTGGTTAGCCCAGTTTGCATTTGCTCCTCCATTTCCCTGTACAAAGGCTCCAGAGCGGGGTCCTCAGACGACCTCAATCTTTTCGGCTCTGAACCTTCAGCAGCTTCGATGGTAGCGACGGACCTTGTCCTCTTTCTTTTCGCCGCTATCAGTTCAGGGGGGAAGTTTTTCTTCTTTGCTTTACCAGTAATGGCAATCTGCTTCTTCCCTTCTTCCCCCTTTTTGGCATCATCGTCATTTATCCGTTTGACAACTTCATCCACTGCCTCCGCCAATAGTGTAAACTGACCATCCATCTCAGTCTGCTTTCCCTGCAATTGTCCAATCTGCCTGGCCATACCTCTCAGGCCAACACTTAGCTTGTCGACGGCTGAATTGTGCTCAGCTTTTAGCCGTCCTTCAAAGCTCATCATCCGATTGTTCAGGGCAGTCTGAGACCATCTGATTGCAGCTTTGTATGGCACTTTTAGCTTGCTCGGAGATAGCAGTAAGATCCACTGAATGTTGTGTTCTGACTTCTCCAAGAAGATCGATTGCAGCATGCATATCAGTGGCCATATCATTTAGGTCACGGTCCAGGTTGTTCACTTTCTTGTTCAGAGTCTCAGAATTTGTACCAACCCTACTTGCTTTTCGCTCAACGAGAATCACCCTCCTGTGCAGATTGCCAAGAGCTCGTGAGGAATTCTGAAGATATAGAGATTCGGGTGAGGTCCATTTTCCTCTGACTCGGACCATGCCTGGTGGACCCTCTCCTGAAGCCTCCGCAATCCCGGGTCCCAGGATTGCTTCATCGGCCGGTGCACTGACTCCCTCAGTGCCACCTTGCTGATCATCATCAGCAATCTCCACAACCTCCAACTCAGTTTCCTTCTCCCCTTCCTGCTCTCCCTCAGCTTTTTGAATCTCAGGCTCAGGATAAGTTCGGCGGACTGTTTTGATAAAATCCACCATCTTAATCAATTGATGTAGAGAGTTCACACCAAAATGATCAAAGAGGGTGGCTTCTAACTCTGCAATGCAGTCCCATCCTCTGGACTCTCCTAGCTGACTGAGCTCAGACCATGTAGCGTTTCTGATCATGGCATAAGTGCGGAGTTGCACCACTGCCTCCTTCTGAGCTTCAGAGAGGTCAGGAAACCTTCTCTCCACCATTTCAGCTGCCTCTCCCCTTGCTACAATCTCAAAATCTGATAGGTCGTTCATATCGGGCGCAGGGAACGGCCATGGGGCTTCAGCCTGAACTGGTTCAGCAGCCTCCTGCTCATCTCCTCCTTCCTGAGCAGGTTCCCCCTCATCCTTCTTCACACTCTGATAGGTTGCGGCAATGTTGAGAATCAGTTGATCAGGATCAGGTGATGCAACATCTGGAACAGACGTAATGGGAGCAATTTCAAGAGCGGCCTGAGCCGGTTCCCTCTTCGGAGTTGCATGCTGAACAGCTTCTTCAGCAACTCTCTCTTCCGCAAGCTTTTTCTCTCGCTCTTCCACGAGCTTTTTCTCTCGCTCAGCTGACCCTGAATAAAGAAATTTCAGTTTTTGTTGCTTGGGTCCTGAGGGTTTAGATTTATCCTCCGCAGGCTTTGCTGTATCGGACTCTGAAGACTTGCCTGCCTGAGCCTTGACTCTTTCAGTCATGCTCGCCTGAGCCTTCTTCTTCTGAGTCCGTGGTCTTCTCCTGGTGCCAGCATCACTGGAATAAGCTCTGAAGAGGTCAGTTTTGGGTGGAAGCTCGAGGGACTGGGCCTAATCTACATCCCCGAGGTCCAGGGTCTCCAAAATCAGTGAGATTTTGGTGCCAAAATGCATCTTGGCCTCGAACGTAGCCTGACCCTCAGGCGAATACTTTATTTTGTTGGTCTCAGCCACCAGCAATTGGAGAAAGTATTCCTCCCAATCAAAATTATGAATTGAGGCGTCCGAGATGGCCATCATTGTGTACAGTTTTGGCCTGGAGATCTGCTCCAATCCTCCGGCAATCCCCATCACTCCTTGACTTGTCAGATCAAAGAAGTGTCTATTCTCTGTTCTCAGGACAGATTTGTTCAGACCAGATTTCAGAACCACAGCCCCATCGCAAAGGGACTGGAGATAGTCCTTCTCGTTTCCAAACCCATAGTCCACTGGGCTTCGTCCTGTATGAGGAAGATTCAGAACCTCTCTGATCTTCTGCCTGAGGTTGAGAGTGACCCATCTCCTGGTCATCTCTTCCTCGCCATCCTTCCCCTTCACACATGAAGAAAGGGGTATACATGTCTCCCACTCCTGGGAGTCCTTGTTCTGCGCCATCTTCAGGTAGAAGGCAGCAACAAGTCTCGGGTGGAGTCTCTGTGGTCTGGCTGTAATGAATTGCAGAAGACATGCATTTTTGTATAATTCTTGCACAGGCAAAATATCTGGGTGATTAGAAGAAAAATCCCCAAAGGGTTCATAATGAATTTCATTTCTTAAGTGGAAAAGATTTCCAAAGAAAGAATCTGCAGATGGAGAAGCCATGGAAATAAGTTTGAAGATTTGAAGAGAATCGGGTTTTAGAGAAAATATGTTAGGAAAATATTGGGTGCATAAAAGTTTTAATAGCACAATCTTCCCATATTTATACAAAAATTCGGTTTGAATCGGATGGCTCAGAAAGTAATGACTTATGGGATTCAACGATTAAGATCAAAACTTAAAAAGTATGTAGACTCTTCGGTTTTTCAAAAGTAATTGCTCAAACTTTATCGAAAACTGTTCCCGCCCACAGTGCATTAAATGTTCATTAGAGCATGTCCGTATTTAATTCAAATAAATTGTATTAAATAATAACCGAATATTAAATAGAATGGCTGGGATCATTTGACAAATTAAATTGATTTGACAATACAGCAAACAGTATAAGGATAATGTACGCAAGGTCAGCTGACTAGATAAAAATCAGGAAACATACCAGTCAGTCAGATTTGTATTCTGACTGATACCACTTATTGCACTATCAGGGTGACAAGCCCTGAGTTCTGTGTCCTGAAGCTAAGTCAGTCTATACTGATCATCCTTTTTATACTGAATGTTCCCCCTACAACCATTCACATTCTCTCTGAGATTCCTTTATCCTGAGTCCAAAATAGTTATTCCCCTTGACCTTATGCATTTTGATCAGAGATTCAGATAGAATCTCCTAAGCCTGGGTCAAGTAGTCCTAACTCTACTGATAACTCAACAAACCTGGTTTCAGGCAAAGCCTTAGTCAGGATGTCAGCTCTCTGTTTTTCAGTAGGGACTCTCTCCATCCTGATGTCCTTCTTCTCAACATGATCTCTGATAAAATGATGCCTGATGTCTACATGCTTACACCTTGTATGTAAGACTGGGTTTTGGGATATGGCAATGGCACTATTATTGTCACAATAGATTGGGACTTCAGTGACCTCTATTTGGTAGTCTCTCAGTTGTTGTTTCAGCCAAAGGATCTGAGAACAACAACTGCCTGCTGCCATATACTCAGCCTCAGTAGTAGACGTTGCAACACTGGTTTGCTTCTTAGAAAACCAAGAGATCAGTTTACTCCCTAGAAACTGACATGTGCCTGTAGTTGATTTCCTATCAAGTCTACAGCCTCCATAATCAGCATCTGAATAGCCAATCAGTTCTAGGTTGTCATCAGAGGGTTACCAAAGTCCTAGATTGACTGTACCTCTTAGGTATTTCAGTATCTTTTTGGCACTCTCTAGATGACTCTTCTTTGGATCAGACTGATACCTTGCACAAACTCCAACTGCATAAGTGATGTCAGGACGACTAGCAGTCAGGTACAATAAAGATCCTATCAGTGCTCTATATTCAGTCTGATTTACTGAGACTCCTTCTTTGTCAGGATCCAGCTTCTCATTCGTGTTCATGGGAATACGTGAGACTTTGCTGGACCGATCTCCGAATATCTGAATCAAGTCCCTCGCATACTTGGACTGATTTATGAAGATTCCGGAGTCAGTTTGCCTGACTTGGAGAACCAGAAAGAAATTCATTTCTCCCATCATTGACATCTCAAATTTCCCAGTCATCAGCTTGGAGAATTTCTCACAAAGCTTCAGATTAGGAGATCCAAAAATTATGTCATCCACATAAATCTGAACCAAGAGAATGTCCTCCCCTTCGGAAATCCAGAAGAGGGTCCTGTCCACTGTTCCTTTCATGAACCCGTGGTCTATCAGGAATTGGGATAATGTATCATACCAAGCTCTCGGAGCTTGCTTCAGGCCATAAAGAGCTTTCTTCAGGTGATATACCTTGTTACCAACTTCGAATCCAGGAGGTTGCTCAACATACACCTCTTCATTCAGTACACCATTCAGAAAAACACTCTTTACGTCCATCTGATACACTTTGAATTTCCTGAATGTTGCATAAGCCAGAAACAACCTGATTGCTTCCAATCTTGCGACTGGAGCAAAGGTCTCATCATAGTCGATACCCTCGGCCTGAGAGTAACCCTTTGCTACTAGTCTGGCCTTATTCCTGACAACAACATTCTTTTCATCCCTCTTGTTCTTGAAGACCCACTTGGTGCCAATAACATGTTGACGCCTAGGTCTCTCAACTAACTCCCAAACCTGATTCCGCTCAAACTGATTGAGCTCATCCTGCATGGCTAGGATCCAGTTGGGATCAGCTAGAGCTTCTTCTATGCTTGTAGGTTCCTGATCACTCAGGAAGCAACAAAACATAGCGCTTTCGCCAAAGGACAACCTCGTCCTGACCCCCTCATTGATATCACCAATGATATCAGCCAATGAGTGATCATCTAGCCACCGCCTCCTGCTGACTGGAGTACTGGGAGCTACTGATGTTCCATTGCCTGATCCTGAAACATCAGTCTCGACAATAATAGGCAAAGAAGCGGAACGAGCAAGAACAGGGGATACTGAGTCATTTCCTGAGGGTTGACCAATATCAAAGAAATTGTTTCCCCCTACAGTGTTGGACTCAGTAACTGTCTCAGGTGCAGAAGCATCATCACCGACAGTACGTACCTCAGGTTGAGTCTGTCCCTCCGTTTGAGACTCAACATTTTCCGAGGCAGGGGCTTGCTGAGGGTTGGCCTGAAGTCCATCCTGATCTTCATCATCATCATCCCATCCCTTGGGAGCACTGACAAATTTGATCTTGAATTCAGGATTCTTCAGACTCAGTCTTGTTACCCTTTTGGTAATTCCCTCAGTGTCAGGACTTGGAACTTGTTTCCTATGCACTGATGCAGCCTCATCAAACACAATATGAGGTGTTTCCTCCACACAAAGGGTCCGACAGTTATACACCCTGAAGGCTTTACTGACTGAGGAGTATCCTAAGAAAACTTCCTCATCAGATTTGCTATCAAAGGCTTTCGGCTGGTCTTTCCCATTGTTCAGAATGAAACACTTACACCCCAAAATATGGAAATAAGAGATGCGAGGCTTCCTCTTGTTCCAAGTTTCATAGGGTGTCTGAGCATGTTGTTTGTTCAGCATAGATCAGTTCTGAGTGTAGCAAGCAGTGTTGATTGCTTCAGCCCAGTACTTCTTGGGCAGTCCTGATTCAGCCAACATAGTCCTGGCAGCTTCCTTCAGGGCTCGATTCCTTCTTTCAGCTACCCCATTCTGCTGAGGGGTCCTAGCTGCAGAAGTCTCATGAGCTATACCATGGTTAGTACAGAAGTCAGTTATAATAGAGTTTATAAACTCGGTTCCTCGATCACTCTGGAAGCTTGACCTGAGTCTCCTTTTTGTTCAGCAAGAAAATAACCCATGTGTACCTGGAATAATCATCAACAACAACAAGGGTATATTTCCTACCATTTATGCTGACAGGAGTAACTGGACCAAAGAGATCCATGTGTAGGAGCTAAAGCACTCTGTCAGTTGAGAAGGCTTCCTTCACTTTGAATGAGGCTTTGGTTTGCTTGCCTTCCTGACATGCTCCGCACATGTGGTCTTTGCTAAAAACTTCATTAGGCAGACCATCTACAAGAGAGAGTCTAGAGATTTTGTTAATAATCTTGAAGTTTAAGTGACTCAGACGTTTATGCCAAAGCCAACTGAGCTCAGAGGAGCTCTTAGCAACCAGACAGGTTTCAGGAGGGCTGCTCTTGAAGTCAACAAAATATACATTGCCCCTCCTGTTACCTGTAATCAGAACCAGTAGTGTAGATTTGTCCTTCACAAGACACATGTTAGATGTAAATTCTACACTATATCCTCGGTCACAGATCTGACTAACCGAGAGTAAGTTATGTCTCAGTCCCTCAACATATGATACATTCAGTACACGGACAGAGTCAATAACAAGGGTTCCGAATCCTCTGGTGAAACCCTTAGAGTTATCACCAAAGGTTACCTGCGGGCCTTCCTGAGCAACATAATCCTGAAGGAGATCACGAAATTCGGTCATGTGCCTGGAACATCCTGAGTCCAAGTACCAGTCCTTCATCAGATCCTCCTTCCTCTTCTTGTAGCCCGCAGTGACCTGAAAAGAATCAGTCCTCAGGTACCCATCTCGTATTGGGTCCTACTGAGTCAGCCATACCCTTCGGGATCCAGATTTGTTTAACAATTCTGATAGCATCAGAAGCGTAAACCTGTTTCCCTGAAATATCAACATACACAGTTCTCTTCTTCCTTTGTGCCTGGGAAGTTGAGGGTGTATGGGTGTCAGCCTGAGATACAGGAGCCCTATATTGATTTCTGGGGGTGGACCTCATGTTCCTTCTTGGCCTGGGTGCATTGGGCTGAGTTTGATCCCTAGAAGGAGCAGCTCAGGCCTGACCTTTTGGCACTTGAGGTCTAGCCTGAGTGTTTCTGGAGTCAGGTCTCCTTTGCCTTTCAGAGGCCACCTGGTTTGTCCTTCTCCTTTGAGGCTTAGGACGCTCCTGATGGGCTCTGTGCCCTGTCTGAGAAATCTGGACCTCAGTAGTCCTTGGCCTTGCCTGAGGCCTCCTCTGTCCTGAGTTTCTTCTGCTCTGAACATTTCTAGGCTGGGCCTGAGAAGTGCTGGGAGCAGAATTTTTCCCAGATTGAGGATTCCTAGGCTGAGCCTTGGATTTCCCTTGATCTGTCTTTCCTGACTCAGGATGAGGAGCCTTGGCCTTTCCCTTAGGTTTTGGCCTAGATTCCTCAGTCCTTTGCCTGACAGGTTCAGCAGGCATTTTCTCCTTCCCTTTGCCTTTATTCTGATGAGCAACACTTGAGCTCTTGTCATCAGTTAAGGCAGGGACAAACTTCTTCTGAGAGTTGCTCCCTGAAGCACCTCTCTTCTTCTTGCCCTTTGGGTCTTTTGAGGCATCATAACCTAACCCAGCTTTAGCACCATTAGTCAGCTGAGAGAAACTTGTCAACTCATCAACCACTTGGGTAGATGTGTATAACTTCTTCAGCTTAACTTCAAGATGCCCATTTGTTTCTTTCAGGGCCTCAATTTCAGAGGTGTATTGAAGCACCAACTCTTCATGAGCTTTCTCCTTTGAGATCAGCTCAAGATCCCAAGCAGTTTGCTCAGCACAAATGCGAGCTTGCCACTCAGTTTTGAACATCACTCTCAGAGCAATTCGCTCAATCATCAGTTGTTCCTGAGCAAGGAACAGATCCGTGTCACGAGTCTCAATCAGCGAGCTGATTACACCCTTCAGTCTTTCTACCTCCAGTGGAGCTTCATCATGCTTGTTCCGAGCATGAAGTAGCTCTTCCTGAAGATGTACTAATCTGAGGGCTTCTTCAGTATCTCTTACTCTGAGAGACTCAGTTAACCGATCGTTCTCCTCACTCAGATGTGCATTCACATCACTTGTGTGAGTATGAGTCTCCTGCAGCCTTGAGAAGTCAACCATCAATTGCTCTAGGGCGAGCTGAAGGTCGAGTTCTCCTGCTGAATCTGAGCTAAGCTCAGGTGCGTGATTAGGAGAAGAGGCAGAAGAACATACCTCATCATCTGCCATCAGGCAGAGGTCATCATACTCTTCATCGGAGAAGAGTTCAGGGGACCAGCGTCCTGGGCCATCTGAATCTGAGGAATCCTCAGCAAGCAACGCTCTCCGGTCTGATGCCCTGAGCTCTCTCTTGGCTCTCCGATCCTCTCGCTCACGAGCACTGAGCTCCGGACAATCATACTGATAATGTCCGGTCTTTTTACAGTGGTAGCACAGATCTACATCAGAAGCAAACTTCTTGTCAGTGTACCTTTTATCAGATGACTCCCTCCTGCTCCCTGATGATCGTTCAGGTTTGGAGCTGGATCTTCTGGGCACATCATCTCTCTTCTTCTCATCTCTTCGTCGCTCAGGCTCGTTGTGATCCCTCCTGGAATCTGAACCCCTCATTTCTTCTCTTCGGGGGCTTGATCTCCTGGGGCTGGAGTACCTACGATCACAGGTGTCAGTATAAAATTTCTTATACCTTCCGAATCGAGAGTTCAGTTTCTCGAAGCGCCGCGCCATCAGGCTGTACTCCAAGGCTAGCTCATCTTTGTTCATGTCCTTCAGAGACTTGGAGCCAGATCCAGCCTCAGGCTCAGGAGTAGCTTTAAGAGTCACGCTCTTTTCCTTTACAGGTGTCTTCTCCTCACTAAGTTCCTCACTGACAACACCCATCTTCTTCCTCTTATCGAGGTCAAATTCCAGAGCCTTTAACTCTTAGAATAGATGAGAGTGAGTAATGTTTGTAAGATCCTGAGTGTTTTTCAACAAGATTACTCCTGTGTCCCATCTTTCAGGGAGACAATTTAGGATTTTAGAAGACACCTCCCTCTTGGGAAACTCCTTCCCAAGGGTTGCTAGCTCGTTCATCATCTTAATGAACCGAGCTTCCATCTAATCGATGGATTCACCCTCTAACATCCTGAAGGCCTCAAACTTCCTGATAGCAAGATCTCTCTTGTTCTCCTTGATCTTTTCTGATCCCTCACTCATTTCCCTCAAGGTATCCCAGATCTCCTTAGCTGTCCTCAGGTGCATGAGTCTGACCGAATTCTCGTAAGAAACGGTGTGGAGTATAATGTTCTTAGCAATATTATCCAGTCCGATTTGCTTAATCTGATCAGAATTAAGCGCGGACCTCTCCACCTCTTCATCTCCGGCTGCTAGAACAGGTACATTGCCAGCAACAGGCCAGGTCGTCTGAAGATTTCTCATAAATCTGATCGGGCCATGCTCAATCACCTGTGGCATCTGATCATGGATAGAGTAGAGATGTGCAAGTACCCTGAATTTCCAATAGTCATAGTTGTCAATAGAGAATTCAGGAAGATTACCTTCGAGGCGTTTAGAACCGGATGCCATGGTATGCAATTTTTCAGAAACAAGATCTATTTAGTAGACCACCAAAAGTTTCTCCTCAGAAACTGTTGGTAAACAAAGTCAGTGATCTTTTGAACCACTGCTCTGATACCACTTGTTGGTCCCGAAATGAGTATAATCAGTGTATGGGGGGGAATACACTGATGTCAGATTTTTCTGAAAGACTCAGAAAAATACTCTAACACTCTCAGTCAGGATTTCCTGAAGTACTCAGTATGCTGCAGGTCCACAGGGGAAGCAGAGACAGTTCAGTAATGAGTCAGATAAGCTGAGTGTGAGTAAAGTGCTTGGAAGCTCAGTAGAGATAACAAACCTAATGACCGCTCGGGAGCTAGTCAGTTGGACCACTATCTCAGTGAGCCAGAGTGAGTGCGGAAAGTGAGCCCTTAGATTCTACTCGTTTTAGTTTCTGAAAACATTTTCTCTGAGTTTGCTTAGTAAACTGGTGGTTAAGGCTGAGTGCACAGTATCAAGATTCAGGATGATTGATTCAGTCCTGAATAGAAAAAACGATGCAGAATGTTCAGTTTATTATGATGAAAGTTATGATCCTGAACAGAACAGTAAATCAGCACACAGGGGACTTTTTAACGTGGTTCGGAGATAACCAACTCCTACGTCCACGACCTGATTTAACAGGCAGCTATCCTCAAAACCCTGAGGATAGGTACTTGGGTTTTACGTGCCAAGGGACACGAGTAGCCAACTTCCTCTCTTAGGAACTGACCCCTGGGCGTTTTACAAGTCCCAGTCCTTCTAACCAACCAATCTCACACCTTGAGTGGTTT